>JZKD02S1954165.1:768313-834610 GCA_000966675.3 Picea glauca | reverse complement strand
GATTTTAATTAACTTATAGCTCAAAATAGTCAAAATCATGGAAATCATCGGAATGGAATGAAACCAAAGACAACCTGTGTGGAATGGCTCATAATGATGGAATATGATGATAAATTCCAAATGGACCCCACGATGCCTCTCAAATACTCCTGTACTCACTATAACATCCATCTGGATACTCTGGTCATCATAAGTCTCTGTCCTGTGATGATGTCCCAAAGTGGGGACATTACACCTTACTCTAGCCTTCCATTGTACTCAATCGAACGATCGAGAATGCTCTCAAAGTAGATCAACAATTAACGTTAATTCACGACTTCGCCCTTCGACGCTTTAGTTTTTTGGGATTCGTCGTAATCCTGGAGTGGTCAGCACCAGGCTAACTATTCCTTCCCTTGAATGATCGAACGGTCCAAAGATATTAGATCAACGATCAATGTTATTTTGTGACTTTGGCCTTCAGTGCTCCAGGTATTTATGTTGGTAGGAGAAACTAGTTATCCCGGAGGTTATATTCCCAAACTGACGTGGCGTGCTTATGTCACCTATAATGATGTGGACCCTTGGTGAGTGTGCCACATGTCAACCTAATTTGTGATTTTTACACTCCTTATGTGCCACATCGACCTTGACACTTGTCACTATTTGATTGAGCCACGTGTCATCAATTGATGACATGGTCCTATTGACTGGGATTTTGACATTTTGTTACTTCGCAACTTCGGGAGTTTTGGCACTTTTATACCATCCTTCAATCATTGCCAAAGTTTCAAATAGATCTATCACCGTATATATTTGCTTTTTTTGATCGACAGCTTTTGTTAACTCTGGGAGTCCAAAGTCCAGGATTTCTTGGTTTATCTGAGCTTCTTATCATCAAAGCTTCTTCCTTTTAGCGTGATCTGATGGTTTCAATATTCCAGATCAATGGTTGACGGGATTTCCCTGCTCTTCCTCTAATATAATGATCAATGGGAGTTCATGTCTTCGGGGCTTTGGCCTTCGGGTAGACTTACATGTTTCAGAATCCTTTTTGCCGAAGTGGTCAGCGCCAGATTTGACCATCTTCTTTCCTTTAGTGTGATTTGTTTCTAGTAATCGCTTAAGTTCTTTTGTCCGCTACTTGATCCAATGGCCCATATTGACAATTGAGATTTAATTTCTCCCAGCCTTTGTCTCCACCTCGATCTGATGGTCTTGGATTGTCCCGAGCTAGGAATGAACAACTCTTGTAGCTTAATCCTCTACAAAAGGATTTCTTCACTCGCAGAACTTTGTCTCCTGTGTTACCTCAAATGCGCCATCTCTTCTGAGCTTTGATTAACATTCTTCCTTCTGAGATTTGTGTCAATGTGCTCCTTTATGCATTGTCTTTATCCAATCAGAAGGTTATCTCTTCTGAGCTTTAGGTTTTTACATGATTCCTCTTCACGTCAGGCCATGTATTCTGCACAACCTACTACGTTATCTCTCCTAAGATTTAGGATCTCAAAGACATATAATGACAATACCAATATTGATCTTCTTGACATCAATTCCAACAACATAATACCATGTCCAATCATTGATCATATTGGCCTTATTTGACATCAACGCCAACACCATAATGTCATGTCCAACACAAAGGGCATGACTGACCATTTGAAAAGACCTTCTTTGGACTTGAAGGAAGTTTTCCATAGATCTATCTACTCTATTGGGACCTGATGGTAGCCAGAATTCAGATCAATCTTACTGAACTATTTGGCCCGCTTGAGTTGGTCAAGGAGATTGTCAATTCGGAGAATCGGGTATCATTTCTTGACTATGATTTTATTTAGGGCTCGGTAATCAATGCAGATTTGCCAAGTCCCATCTTTCTTTTGCACAAGAATGATTAGGCTTCCACATGGTGATGAGTTGGGTTGGATGTGCCCCTTTTGGAGTAGTTCTTGGATCTAATGCTTGATCTCCTCATTTTCTAACAGAGAGAGATGATAGACTGACCCATTGGGTAGTAGTGCGTCGGGGGTCAGGTCGATTGAATGCTTTACCTAATAGTGTAGAGGTACCCCAATGGGTGAGGAGAAGATGTCTTTATATTCTTCCACGACCTTATTCACTTGCTTTTGTTGCATGGATAGATCGACCATGGAAGTCATGGATGTGGATGCAACCTTTTGCTCACTTTGAGAGTGAATCACGAAGAAGACAAACTTCCCAGTCTGAGAGATGAACTTCCTGCATTTCTTGGTAAAGATCAAGGAAATGGAAGTAGTTGGGACTACCTCGGCTATCTTGTACAATTTCCTATTCAAAGTAATAATAACACTACGAGGCCTAGAATCCTATACAACACAACGTTTCCATAAATGAGGTTCGACCAAAAGAACTTACAAATTTCTAAGGGAGCGACATCACACAATACCTCATCTTTGAAGGGCTTGATGTTGTAGGACATACGAAACTGTTGGTTGATGTGAACATCACTTCCTTAGTAGAGCCATTCGATGGTGTATGGTTGCGGGTGCAGCATTGTCGGCAGGGCCAGCCGCTTGATGACCTCCGTTGAGATGAGGTTCTTCTGTATAAAGCTATCAATGATGAAGTTTAGTGGAGTACCCGTCACTAACTTCTGTGAATGAAAGAGATGCTCACCTTCCTCTGGCTCATTAGGTTCATCGGTCTGGATCTTTGTGGTAGCAACAGTGGCATTGCATTCCGCGTCAACAATCTATCTCCCCTTTTCTAGTTCTGACTTTGAGTCAAAACCCGCATATGATTCAGAGGCTTTCACCTCAGCCACCAATGATTTCTTTGAGCGGAAATCAATAGTTTTATTCTAGGGGCTCTTATGGAAGTCGCACCACTTCCCAGTGTCTTTATTTGTCTTTCCATTGTCCTTCTTTGTTTGCGGCTTAGACTGGTTGTCTTGAGGCTATCCATATTTTCTTTTCCCTTTGTTCTATGGGTTGGGAATTCCCTTTCCTTGCTTCAAGCAGCTAGCCATGGCCGTGCCCAAGGATGATATGTATAGAAACTCCATTTTTGTCTATATGTATATATGCATACCATCACAATACTTGAGCACCAATCATCGCTTAGAATATTTGATACCCAACTTGGTGCACAAGGTATGGAAGACATTGGTAAACTCTGGCACTATTTGGTTTCTTTCCTACCACAATGTGGTCAATCTTGTATACAAGTCATCATAACTTCCAACAGGGTAGTATTGTTCCTTAATAACATCCCTGAAGGAACCCCAAGTGGGTGAAACTGCAAATAATGTGGATCCATCTATTTCCTTTTGCTCACAGAAAGTCTCCCACCAATATTTGACATGGGGGATGACATTGAGGAGTGCAACTGTAATATTTTCTCTATCGAAAAAGTTTTGGACATAAAAATATCCTTATAGAAGGTTTAACCATTTATCTACGACATCCACATCTGTTTGACCTTCAAATATAGGAATATCAAAATTGATCTGTACCTTGAATGGGGCGATGCCTCTGCTTGAGGTAGATGTGTCGCCTGTCGGCAATCATCGGAGGATTTGTGAAAATTTATCCATCGTATTGTTACTTTTTCGCTTGAGGGCTTCCTCGAGTAACATTTTGAAAGGATCTCCTGTCCCGTCGTCTTTATTTTCACTCGCCATGGAAGGTTTCTTAGGCATGCGAGGGCAGTTTTCCTCAAGAGAAACAATCTCGAGACCTAACTCTCTATACCCTGACCTTATCGAGGACATGCACTAAAAACGATAAGGAGCAGACCGGTCTGATACCACTGATATGAATTTATGAGAGGAACGAAATGAAACACAAATTTATAATATTAACACAGAGACACAATGAATAATAACATAGATACAATAAAACTTGACTTCTATTAAATAAGAAATATGTTGAAACTATAAAATGCAGACTGAAACAAGCTTGCTAGAATGGTGGAAACTTATCTCTAAGAAGATATGTGACGGCTACGCTCATTCGCAAGAAGATGAGTACAATGAGGCTCTGAAAGCCAATGAGCTAGAATAAGTTGAATGTAAGAAGACCTAATAGAAGCTTTTGCTTCTAGAAGGATCTTCCTCTAGATGCTTCCTTTGATAGACATATTTAGCATAAATAGAAGTCGAGGGTATGAGAACCCTAGCTTGGAGATTATTGTAATAGAGCTCTGCTCGACTGGAGGTTGCCCCCTCGAAGAGGCCTATGAACATTGCTCTCAGAATCAAAGTGTTCTTTTTGGTGTTATTTTGATATCATTTATGTGTTATTGTGGTGTTGTTCTGGTTATATTGTTGTTTATCTGCCATTTCTAGAATTTTGTTTCTGTTTTTCATACTTTATAGATCTGGTATATTACAAGTTGTATCATAGCACTTTCCTCGGCAGAAATTGTGGGTTACATTTTTTTTTAGGGTAGAGACGTATTCTGGAATCTTTAAGCCACATAGATCTGTCATTACACACATAAAATCGTGGTTGAGGGAATCATACATGTGGGAAATACAAGTGGTACTTAAGCACACATCTGTTGGCCACCCTTGTAACCCCTGTTGGTACCCCTTCGAGTGGTAGCGCATCATACAACACCTGTGTATGGATCGGCCTAGATTTCCTGAAGCCCTCTTTAGATAAACCGATCAGTCACCTGACTACTATAGTTCCACCGAGAACAACACTCGAGAAGATACTCTCTAGTACCTGGGTGGTCGGGTAGTACGGCTAAGGGCACGATATAGCCTCTTTATTTAGTGCCCTGAGATATTGGGATGAGTACTACTGTTGGAACCCACACATATATCAGAGAGCTATAGCACAGGGAAAACCCTTGTCTGTAGAACCCTTGAATACCTAACCCTTGGGGACAGAAACAAAAATTAAAACAGACAAGATCTATTGCCGCACAATTTTGTTCGAGTTGCCAAATCACTGCACAATTATTCCTGGTTAAGCATTTGGGCATTTCATCACTACAATATTCTTCAGACCAGAGTATAACTCCACAGGTGTTAAAAAAAAAACTAGAAACTTTTGCACCATTATTTGAGACCTATTCCATTGGATTTATCTCTTCTCCCTTATCACATTCATACCTATCATTTTTTAGAAAAACAAATTTGACCCCACCCGCCCCTTTTCGGTTCCCTCGTCATCATGGTCCATACCCGTAGCCAAGACTTGGAAGCTCTCTTCAATACCTTGCAATCTAATTTCACAGAGACCCAACAAGAAGTGAAACAACTCAGTGCCAATGTTGTCTCCATCAATACAACCATGCAGTCCTCACTCGAGGAAATCAAACAAGACATGACTACCCAGCTTGAATCTGTCATTTTGATGATCTGCACCAAGATGAATATCCTTGCATATAGCCCTTTATCTGACCCACCTCCACATATTGAAGCTGAAAATTCCCCTCATTCCCATAACTTTCAGCACCATCACTTTCCATGTGACCTACGCCTTTCGCGGGTGGATGTGACCAAATTTTATGGCTTGGATCCCACTGGTTGGGTAACCCAAATGGAACATTATTTCTCTTTTTACATCATTACAGATGACTTGGCCAAACTCCAGTATGGTGTTCTCCATCTAGATCAAGAACGTTGGAAATGGTGGCAATGGAGAAAAACTTCCCGTCAAGGGCATATTGCTTGGACACACTTTGTGGTAGAGATTTATGAATGCTTTGACACTAACACAAACCATTTAGGCCATTTGACAAAGTTGAAACAATCCAGAACAACGGAAAAATTTATAGCTTCTTTTGAGCGCCTGGATTTTCGGACATAGGGCATGTCTGATGCCTTTTTCCAAGAATGTTTTATCAGTGGCCTCAAGGATGAGATTCGGGCCCATGTCCTCATGGCTTGGCCTCAAAGTTGGGTGGAGGCTACTAAAAGAGATAAATAATCACAACATGTTGTATCTTCTCAAAACCGAAAACCCTCTTTTATCTCTCGCACTAAAAGAGTAAATCCCACTACTCCCTCTGCTCCACTAAAGATCCAAAAATTGACCAGGGTTGAAATGGATGAACACCAATTCAAAGGCCTTTGTTATAATTGTGATGCCAAATATTTTTTGGGCCACAAGTGTAAGGAACAAAATGTTTTTATGGCCATCTCGAAGGATATTTCAGAAGAGGAAGTTGAAACTCCCCTTGTGTCTAACTCACCTGAAACCATTGACATAACCCCTCCCTTAGACCCTCCTGAAGTAGAACCGGTCATTTCCCTAAATGCTCTCACTGGCTTCTCTACTCCCCAAACCCTCAAGCTAATTGGTTACATCAAACATAGGAGGGTCATCATTCTGGTTGATAATGGAAGCACCCATAATTTTATTCATCGCTGCATTGCCCAAGAAACTCATTGCTATATCCATGCAGTCAATAATTTCCAAATCATGATTGCCAATGGTGGCTCCATGAAATGTGGAGGGTGTTGTGAAAATGTGTGTCTCCAAATTGGTGACCTTTCACCTAAAATCTCATATGTTTGCTATCGACATGGGCGATTGTGACATTATGTTGGGTATAGACTGGCTAAGGACTTTGGGTCTCATTCTCATGGATTTTAAGGAATTAACCATGCAATTCAATCAAGAGGGTCACCAATATAAGTTCCAAGGAATCACTGTCGGTTCACCTGATATCATTAGTTCCCATCGCATGGAAAAGATGCTCAAAAAAGGTCATTATGGAGTTATTGCCCAAGTCCATGCCATACAAGCAACAGAGACACCCTCAGTGCCGCAAGACCTCCAATCCATCCTTTCTAAACATCAATTGGTATTTTTCACTCCCTAAGGACTCCCTCCTTCCCGTGGTGTTCATGATCATTCCATTCCCCTTGTACCAGGAAGCCTTCCTCCCAATATCCGTATGTATCGTCACCCCTTTTCCAAAAAAAATGAAATTGAGAAAATGGTTTAGGAACTCCTTAACGCAAGCATTATCCTCCCTAGTACAAGCCCCTACTCTTCTCTTGTGGTCATGGTCCTAAAGAAAGAAGTTTCTTGGAGAATGTATCCTGACTTTCGTGCCCTCAAAAAACTTACCATTAAAGACAAATTTCCCATTCCTGTCATTGGTGACCTCTTTGATGAATTGAGTGGTGCCTAATTCTTTACTAAACTTGATATTCATTCTGGATACCACCAGATATGTATGAAAGAGGTAGACATTCCTAAGACTGCCTTTAGAACTCATGAGGGCCACTGTGAGTTTTTGGTCATGCCCTTTGGCTTGTGTAATGCCCCCTCCACCTTCCAAAGCCTCATGAATCATGTCTTACATCCTTTTCTCTGTCATTTTGTCTTAGTTTTCTTTGATGATATCCTCATCTATAGCAAAACCTAGACAGACCATCTCGCTCATGTGGATCGAGTTCTCCATCTACTCTCTCAGCACCAACTTTTCCTGAAACAGTCTAAATGTGCTTTTGGTGCCTCAGAAGTCGAGTACTTGGGTCATCTAGTTGGAAAGGACGATGTCAGGGTGGATCCTAAAAAGATTGAATCTATGCAAGACTGGCCTCACCCAAATACTCTCAAAATATTGCGTGTATTTCTGGGCTTAATAGGTTATTATCGCAAGTTTGTTAAGAATTATGGAAAGATTGCAGCACCTCTCACTGCACTGCTAAAAAATAACTCTTTCACTTGGACTCCAACAGTTGCTCAAGATTTTCAAACCTTGAATATGGCCATGTGCACCACTCCAGTCCTAGCCCTTCCTGATTTCACAAAGACCTTTGTCCTGGAATGTGATGCTTCAGAGAAAGGAATTGGTGATGTCCTTATGCAAGAGGGTTGGCCTTTGGCCTTTACCAACAAGCAACTATTTGAACGAAATCTAGGCAAATCAATCTATGAAAAGGAAATGTTGGCTATTTTACATGTCATTTATCTGTGGCGCCCTTATCTATTGGGGAAACGCTTCCAAATTAAGACAGACCATCAAAGCCTCAAGTATATTCTAGAACAATGCATTTCCTCCCCAGAGCAAAAAAAATGGGTGACTAAGCTCTTTGGATATGATTATGAGATCATTTACAAGAAAGGAAAAGACAATGTGGTTGCAGATGCACTTTCCCAAAAATATGAAGATGAAGGATCCCTTTTTTATCTTTCCTTCATTGTACCAGATTGGCTCCAAGTTGTTCGCCAGGAATGGCTACACGATCCCAAAAGTTCGCATATGATCCAAAAATTGCAGTCCAATGCTCCAACTTCCCCAGGGTACTCTTGGCTCCATGATGAGCTTTGATACAAAGGCCGTTTGTATTTAAGTAAACAATCAAAACTTAAATCCATGGTACTTTCTGAGCTTCATGATACACCCACAGCTAGGCACTCCGGGTTTACCAAAACCTATGACAGGGTCAAACGTTCTTTTTTCTGGGATGGTATGAAAAAATACGTTTGTAATTTTGTCGTTGAATGTGATGTGTGTCAACGCAACAAGGGAGAAATAGTCAAATCTCATGGCACACTACAACCGCTTCTGATTCCCCCTACTATTTGGAGGGATATCTCTATGGATTTTATTACAGGTTTACCCAAATCGGGAAATAAATCAGTCATCATGGTAGTTGTTGATCGCCTTTCCAAGTATGCTCATTTTTGTGCTCTTCAACACCCATTTAAAACATCCACGGTGGCTCAACTTTTCATGGACAAGATCTTCAAGCTTCATGGCATGCTACATTCTATTGTTTCTAATCGTGACCCAACTTTCACCAACAATTTTTGGCAAGAAATGTTCAAGCTACACGGCACCCAATTGCATCTCAACACAACTTATCATCCCCAAACTGATGGTGAAACTAAAGTTGTCAACAAGTGTTTGGAAACATATTTGAGGTGTTTTGCCTCGGAAAAGCAAAATCAATGGGCTCAATGGTTACCCCTAGCTGAATGGTGGTACAACACTTCATACCATACAACTACATGCATGACTCCTTTTGAAGTGGTATATGGACAAAATCCACCTTCAATTATCTCATACTTACCTGGTGTCTTGAAGGTCCAGGCGGTTGACCAAACACTTACAGTTCGAGAGGCTATTCTCCGTACCCTCAAAGAGAATTTGGTCCTGGCATAGAATCACATGAAGCAACAAGCAGATCAAGGTCGCTCTGAATGTCAATTTGCAGAAGGGGATCAAGTGTTTTTTCAACTGCAACCTTACAAGCAAAATTCCCTCAAGGTCGAGCATTGTCAAAAGCTAGCGCCCAAATTTTATGGTCCGTATACCATTCTCAAGCATGTGGGACAGGTGGCCTGTCAGTTACCTTTTCCCGGTCATTCTAAGCTACATCCTATTTTTCATGTTTCATGCTTAAAGAAGGTGATTGGAACTAAGTGCCAAATTCAAACCAACCTTCCCGAGTTAGACAAAGAAGGATCCATTTGGCTACAAGCATAAGTAGTTTTGAACTAGAGTGAGCATCACCTATGTCAGAGAACCATCAAGGAAGTGTTAGTCCAGTGGAAATATACAACTCCAGCAAATGCCGCTGGGAACCAACTACCATTCTGCAGCAATTTCCGCATCTCAAGCCTTGAGGACAAGGGTTGTTTTTAAGGGGGAGGACATGTTAGGGACCTAACCCGCACATAGGTAGAACAATATATTTGGATGTAATAAAGTTCAATATTAATAAGGCCTTGCAATAAAGTAGAATAAGTCGAATGTAAGAAGACCTAATAGAGGCTTCCGCTTCTAGAAGGATCTTCCTCTAGCTGCTTCTTTTGATAGACATATTTAGTATAAATAGAAGTTGAGGTTATGAGAACCCTAGCTTGGAGATTATTGTAATAGAGCTCTACTCGACTGAAGGTTTCCCCCTCGAAGAGGCCCATGAAAATTTCTCTCAGAATCAAAATGTTCTTTCTGGTGTTATTTTGATATCATTTTTGTGTAATTGTGGTGTTGTTCTGGTTATATTGTTGTTTATCTTCCATTTCTAGCATTTTATTTCTGTTCCGCATACTTTATAGATCTGGTATATTACAAAGCCTTTTTATAATAAACATGAATGCCAAAACCCTCGACATCCAAAAACCTTAGGATATGAAGCACCAAAAGTCATGTGGGCCCCGTTGGGGTAAGTTGGTACATCAACTTCCCGGGGTCGTAACTTTTGCATACTATCTTCGTTTTAGGCACACGATAGCCCATTGGAAAGTTCTATCCGAGGAATACACATTATTCCATAAAAATCTGACTTTGAGTGTAGTTTGACTATGGAGATCCCTAAAAACGTTGTTTAGGGCCTCAAAACAACCCCAAAATTTCAGTACCCGAAAACTAGGAAAAAATTGCCAAACTAAGAAACTGCCAAGATGAGCCAGTTGGAATAGGTGGGTGGCCACCGATATCCACCTGGATCAATTACAATTGATGATGACAAGTTCACATTAATCTCCACAACTTGCGACCTTACCCTCGATTACAATGCATATCTTTGTCTGTCTGCTCATATCTCTATCTCCTCACACATGTCTCAGTAATAGTAACTAGATATTACATATCACTAACTCCCCTCAGATCTCATAGTACATATTTATATTAAAAAAATGGGTTAATTACTTGCTACCACAATGACCAAAACCCTAACCCACTAACCCTAGGTGGATTAGGTTTGTCCACTTTCTAACTCCTTGAGCGCGACTAGTCCAAAATCCAATCGTTTTCTTCTTTCATCCTCCTCTTTCATCCTTCCTTGGACTTTCTTGTTTTCTCGACATTGTTTTTCCCTGTTTTCCGACGCACGCTCCTTTTCTGGTCCATTTCCTAACTGCTTCATTAATTGTTGCACTTTTCCCAAAATGGCCTATGCCAACAACCCCCCTTTAAGGGTTTCCAAGCTTTAGCATTACTTTTTGGGACCGGGGCGAGCACTAAGTAAGTAGAGCTCAAGTTGGACTAGTTTTTGATGGTCCTTATTTGTTGTGTTCACTTTATTTTCAATATTAGTTTCTTATTCTTTTATAGTATTTGCGATCTTCCTCTAGGCCTGTTGTCATCCTCATACACAGTTGCAAACGTGGGCTAAGTCCAACCCACTTAGTGTGTCCTTGGAGGCACATTGTGATGGACAACTGAGAGGGGGAGGTGAATCAGTTGTTACCGTGCTTAAACAATTATGCTTCTTTTAAAATCTTTACAAGGCACTTCAATGATGATCACAATAATGCAAGGAGATAAACAATGGCACATTCAACATCAGTCACATATATGAGAAACACATAGACAGATATTTCCCGAGGAAACCCATACAGGGTAAAAACCTCTTCTTCTTTATATGATAAATATTATCTACATTATCATACATATGAGCACCAACTCATTGTGAAGCTACAACCTCTGTTTTTGCAAGCTTCAACTTGTTGAGAGCACCAACTCCCTGGATTCTCTAGCACCAACTAGAAGGAAGCACCAACTCCCTGGTTTCTCTAGCACCAACTAGAAGGAAGCTATAACTCCCTGTGTTCAATCACCCACTTGAACCTCTTAGGACACCAGTCCTCCCTAGCACCTCCCTACCACCCTTAATTATAAAAATCTTTTCTACTGAACCTTATTACAGTGATATTATATTCAACAATGTCTTACAGGACTTATCACTGTTCTATTGCATTTCCTTGCTCTGTCTGCTTCTTGTTCTTCTACTCTTTATGCTTTGTACGCCATGTTCACTCAATGCACGATTTTCCTTCTATGCATTTTAGCTGCTACACTCTGATCCTTCCTCATGCTTGATTCACTCTCTACGACAACAGCCACCACACCAGCACCATCAACAACAACAGTAGCGACCCCTCTCTCTTCTTTGTTATGCATTCTTATAGTCTTTGTGCCCCTTGTGCATGGAATACTCGCCATTTCTCTGCATGCTCACACCACGCCAATCTGCTCCACATCTCGAGTGCTCTACCTCATCATCATCGCGACTCTTCAGCTTCTTTGGCAGTTTTTCCCATGCGTTCAACATCACTGGGTGTTATGTTGAGATTCCTCAGCCTCTGTCAGAGTTGAGACTCTTTGTCTTCTCTTTTACAGTAGAGCTCACCCTCTCTGTTATAGTTACAGGCTCCAGCGCTCATCCAGCTGTCAATCGCCTCCGCCAATAGTCCTTGTTCTACTGGAAAATCCCTTGAGACTCTTCACCTCCTCTGTCAATCACCTTCTTTGTTCCAGTTATAGGCTCCAACGCTCATCTAGTTGTCAATCGCCTCCACAAACATCTTCATCCTTCTTGAAGATTCCCAGAGACTCTTCACCTCCTCTGTCAATCACTCTGAAGTGTCTTCGAGTCCTCTGGCAGGAACCATCAATGGTTAATGGAAGTTACACTATGACATGAAATAGTAGCCCTCCAATCTTCTCTAGTTTCATCTGCACCATTGGATGAACTTCATTAATTTTGCATTCATTTCACATTTCAGCAATTCGACATTACCGTGGTAAAGTCTCTTGCCTCTCCATGTCACATTCTCCAAAACTCCGAAAATGAGCTTATCTCCATTAGTTCCTTCCTCCACGTGACCACAGGTGGTGACCGTCGGCTGCGCTAAAAGGCATGGTGAACTTATGATCTTCATCGACCCTGATCGACGGTCCATGATCTCGATGAATCAACGATCCATATCTCATCGTGAATTCACATTTCACTGTTCCTTCGATGGAGGTTCTCGTCATTCTAAGTTGCGATAGGCGAGACTCTGAGATGGAGCTCAGATCAATGGTCCTCATTCTTGGTGATCTGGCAGTCCTGATCTTTTCATGATCTTGCATCTCACTGATCCTTAGATGGAGATTCTCGTCACTCCAAGTCACGATAGGCGAGACTTCGAGATGGAGCTTAGATAAACGGTCCAGAATCTTGGTGTATTAACGGTCCAGATCTCATTGTGAATTCGCATCTTGCAATTTCTGTGATGAAGGGTCTCATCATTCCAAGTCACGATAGCTGAGACTCCAAGATGGAGTCGGATCAATGGTCCAGATCAAACCTCGATCTGACGGCTAAGATTGTTTCATGATTTTTCATATCGCGAATTCGAGAGGTTAGGGAACCCTGTTCCTTTGACTTTTCAGTCAGTGACATGACGATCTTTTTCCATGTGTCCTATGGACCCAATGGTTCAGATCTTGTCATGATTTCGACACTTCACAGGCCTTCTTCTTGCACTTTAATGAATGTGCAAGTTCTCCCTAATCCAACGATGGTCAGATCTTATGCTCAGATTTGACGCCTAAGATCTGTCCTCCTCTTCTATGTGTTCTTCTTGTCTACAATCAATTTTGACGACCATCGGGAATTCAGGATGGGATCCAACGATCATTGATGCTTCTCCTCCCGAGCTTACTCATCCTCCTTACTTGGAAGAATTTCTAAGTGTCAAGGGCCTCGACCTTTGATCCGCCTGAGATCCTGAGTACGCTATCTCTCTTGAGCTTTAGTAATGAGTTAACCTCATCTCTGGTGCACACCTATGCACTGCATTTGACTCTGCGCTAATTCCTCCTGAGCTTACTTTGTTCCTGTTTTTCCATCGATGCATATTCTGATCTTTCCATCAATGACAAGATCACATTGTCTGTTAAACTTGCCAACAATCCTCTGCACTATCTCTTCTGAACTTATCGAGCTTTCTCTGCAGCGTCTTCCCAAAATACTTCCGGTGCCTGTCTGTTACATTCTTCTTGTACTTAAGCCATCTTCGCTGCTGTACTTGCCATCAATGACAAGCATACACTGTTGTTCAATATTTGTGAACATAATGCCTAGGTTCAAAGCCCACTGTCACATCGACTTGAACCTCTTCTGTCTAGGCTTACTTTTAGGGAAGCCAAGGGGGGTAGACCCTAGTTACTATGTGAAATTAAGAGTTAATTCTAGGAGTTGATTTTAGTTCATTAAAAGGGTTGGGGGATCTAGCCTATATGCAAAAGTAACAATGCAAAGTGCAAGATTAGAGATGCAAAATAAGTCCTTTCCCTAAGGCAACTAAAACTAGTGCCTAAGATTGGGCAAGGGGTCAACTAAGTTAAAGGGAGTTTCATTTTACAAAGATTACAACAAAAATTACAAAATAATACTAGATACAAGACTCTACAAATAATACTAGATACAAATAAATGAAAGCAATAACTATCCACAAAGTCAAAGTGAAACTAAAAGATACAACAATGAAGATACAATAGATACAGATTATACAAAGAAAAGCAACTAACCAAGCAACTAACTTGTAAAGAGACTTGAATGTGGAGTTAAAGAAGATATTGCTCAAAGGAGAGTACAACCACAACACATCAAGCCAACTATCCCAAACAAGAGTGCCTCCAAGGGATGTGCAAATCAAGGGGAAGTTTCATCGGCATACACCACCACAAGCTCCAAGCAATGAAGAAGCCTCCAAGGGATGCACAACTTCAAGGGAGGAGACCAATGACATAAAAAATAACTTAAACTCAATATTAAAGCTTGAAAATAGACATCCAAGGGCTAGAGTGCAACTTAAGATCACTTAGTCCAACCCACGAGGTGCTTAAAATAAACTTTCGTGAAATATGTAAAAGCTAAGTGGTTGTAATGTGTAACTTAAGCATAAACCACAAAAGATGTACCCAAGTAGATTGCCCAAGGTTGAGTGGATTGATTTTAGAATTAATTAAGTTGTTAAGTTAAGAATGAATTCTAGACTAAGTGACAACCCAAGAACTCTCCCCGCTTGTACCAAAAGAATTGTTGGGTGCTCGATAAGTGAGGCAAACAAGGCCACACCCTAGCTCCACAGGTCAATCCAAGAACAAAAGTACTCCATAGAGAGGACACCAAGTGTCGTGAGACCGCCCCCGATCTATCACCCCCTGCTTCTTCCTTAAGTTCCCTTTTTGTTGGAAAAGTTGGGACCGTAAGTGGTGACCTATTAAACTAGGTTGATTTTAGGATATAAGAGACTAAGGTAAATTGAGTTAAGTTAGTTTAAGTTGGATTAGATTAGTTGAAGGTGATTGCAATAAGCTGCTTGTGTAGAGAGTGTGCTTGCAAAATTACTTGAAAGATAAACTTGAAATGTAAAGTACTTAAAGGAATTGCAAAAAATTTAAATGCTTGAACTAAACCACAAGATTACACAATGCTCATAAGATTGCAAGACATAAAAGAAAGTACTTGTAAAGAGATAAACTTGAAAGCAAAAGTACTTGGAGTAAAGATAACTTGCAATGAAATAGAAAAACAAGATAAGCACCATAAACTTAATATGCCTCCATGGGCCTAAACTAGCACAAGATTACTACATCTTAGATTTAGATTATTTTAGACCATTAAGCATGTGAAAGAAGCAAATACCATGTACTAATCCAGCCTTACGATTTTGGGGGTTGGCTTAGCCAAGCTTGCTCCAAGGTGTAGGCAAAACAAAATAAAGTAAAATGCTTTTAAAGAAAACTAAGCTAAACAACCTCAACAAGTGCACAAGATGGAGGACAAAGCCTTCCAGTTTTGTGCACATGTGGGTGCAAAGAACTTGAAAATAAAACTTGACAGTAAAGCCTAGCCTCTCAACCTTGTCCTAATGCAAGTGGAGCAAACAATAAAGAATAACTTGTTGAAAATAAAGACTACTTCCTAGCCTTACGATTTTGGGGGTTAGCTTAGCCAAACACTCACCAAGATGTAGGCAACTTGCAAAAATAAAAAAATGCAGAAAATTATTACAAGAGAGAAGTGCAAGCCCTTTGGGACTCCCTTGGGCTTGCTTACAATGTATAGAATAGAAGAGAAGAGAGGGTATTTTGTTACCCAACTTTAGGAGGTTGTACTTTAGCTTTGTGTGGCCCCAAATGGTCTTTTGGACACCTCCTTGGTCACTAAACTGCAAAAACCAGCAAGCAAAAGCTTGTTGGAAATGCTGCAAAAAGTGACAAAAACTCAAAAAAATTATGTTAGTTACAACATAAATTTTCTGCAGAAAAAATCAGCAAGATATAATAATTTGTATGACCATTTCTATGTGTTAGAATACCCAAAAAAATGATGGAAATGTACATAAATAAAGTGCAGAAATTTTAGAGGGTGAATGTGGGTAAAAAGGAAGATTTCCAAATCTAAAATATTCTCTTAAAACCCTAGATAATCTTGCCGAACCATAGGAAGTGAGTAGATCTAGATATTACATCAAAATACTTTGAAATAACTAACTAGAAGTTCATTAGATCTATGACAATACTATCATAAACCTACACAAGAAAAATACTTTGTTTAATATTCCTACTATAGATCTCAAAGCATGCATAAGAAGAAATAAAACAAATGAACAAGATCACCTCATGAAAAGTATGGCACCAAGAAGACTCTTAACACTAATTTCCTCCAAACATTTCCTTTATTGATAGTATAAGGTTGTTGCAAATACTTGCAACACGCTTCTTTAAAAAAACTAGAGCAAAAATGAGAGAGAGAAGACAAATGGGAGAGAGAGGAGAAATTTGGTCATAGTAACAGTAGCAAAAGAATTGGTGAGAAATGAGGAGGGGATGGGTTTGATTTATTCTTGGAGAGCAAGAGATACCCCTCTTGGATATCTTCCAAGTGTCACCTTATAAGCTAGAGTGATGATCTCAAGAAGAGGGGCGCACTTTTAGGGTTAGGGTTTTGGTATGGGTGGAGGGATGAGTTGGCAAGCATTTTCTTGGTCAAAGAGGTGAGGTGGAAGGTCTAGGAGGGCGCACTAGGGGAGAGAGGGCCTACTTTAATTTATTTTTTGACTTTTCTTATTTTCCTCAAGGATGGGGAGCACAACTTCCCTAGGGGGAACAACATAAGTGAGTTGTGGCTAGAGAAAAAGGGGGAATGAGGGTTAGGAAAGGCTTAGGATATGTAAGTTAAAGGTTTAGGCATCATCTCCCATCTTTTCTCTAACCATTTTGCTTAATTTTACAAAAAATGACATTTTGACTATGTCAAGACTAGCAATTAAATTGTTGTTTTGGATTGACTAAGACTCCTCATTGACAAAAACCTAGCAAAACTTGTCCAATTGAGATGAAACTTGGTCCAAGGGTGTAGGGGGTCTCATTCCATTTCTTTTGAGCAAAAATACCCCTATCAAAATCCCAAGGACCTAGTTTTTACATTTTTTATCAAAAATTAATTAAAACTACCAATACTTAGGCAATTTTAAAAAATTAAAAAAAAATTATCTAGACTTGACGGAATTCCGCAAAACTCTAGGAGATGTCTTGCATGGTCATTTACAATATCCCTAGACACTAGCTACCAGAGGGCTAGACCATTAGAACACCTTTCACTAATTTGGAGGAATTATCTGTGGGAGTGAAAAACTCAAGGGAAATTAATAAGGCTAGTTAGGCCAAATTAATAACCCGAGGAAAAAAAACACTCAGTGAAAGAGACTCCTCTAATGATGAATTCCTAAGGAAACTAACCTAACTATGATCCATGCAGACCCATTACATTATAATCCCACGCATGGGAGCGGAAATTCTATTACAAAAAGAAGTGTTGAAGGCCAAAACTGCCTTGTAGAACCAATAAGTCTCTAACTTGGTAGCACCATCTGGTGCATGTCTTCATGGTACATGGAGTTGACCCCATAGTCGAAATAGGTGGTCAACAGGGTCGTCAACCCCTCTTCCCATGAAATGAGGTACAAGCCCTTCTTGGGTCAATAATGCCCGAAATCCAAAAGACGAGGAAATGAAGGGAAATGAGTGTGGAAAGTGATAGTTATGGACGAGAGTGGTATGATGACCTGTCAAGGAGACTCCCCAGTAGCAACCCTTTTCCCGATGCCAACCCACTTGCTAGGACAACATGTCAACCACCGAGGTGAAATGAGGCAAAAGGCATAATTTCCAAGAAAATGTTTTCAAAATCAAGAAAGGACCCTTTGCAACATGTTCAAATGCTTCATCTATTAGAATGACACTTACCACAACACTGGACTTGTTACCTCATGGAGCAAGACCTATCATCCTCTGTGAGCCAAGCTGGTGTGGTGGACGATGTTGCCATCGATCAGATGGTGACGCGTGGTAAGATATGGGGCTTTGCCTGCTCACAAGCATTTCTTCCTCTCCAAGTTTGACCTATAAGGGTGTTCATTCATCATCATCTCACTTTTCATCTCAATCCCCCTAGGGTCACTGAGATTCCCTCCTTGCGGTGATTACATCATCACCAAAGCGAGAGGAGTGTCTATCTAAGGTGATAGGTACTTGTGTAGTTGTCTCACCTTTGTGACTTGGGCTAGGCTTTCCCCAAGCTACAATCTGTGCGATAACATGACCCTAACTTATGGATGTACTGAGCAACCTTCTTCAATCTAGGTGTTGAGGGAAACATTTTTTGAAAAGGGGTTGTATGTCACGATCCTCTCTAGTAATGTTATAATTGAGAGTATCGAATATGGCCTACTATTTCAATTAATGTAATCATTAAATAAGGGGTACCGTTGTTAATAATTAGTGTTAGGTTGTAATTTGATAAATAAGGAGTTAAGTTCATAATGTTAATAAGTAGCATTAGGTTGTAGTTCGATAAATAAGGGGGTAAGCTCATAGTGGGGGCATTTGTATCATATTTCTCTTTTTTAATATCTTTGACAATGTTGGAATGTTGCCCTCTTGAAATGGTTAGGAGAGTGCCCTTTCTTAGTAGAATAGTTAATAAAGTTATTTTTATTTTTTTATTTTTATAAAATTTTTATTTCAACAAACATCTAGATTAATTAATAATGACATTGATAATAATTTTAATATTGATATTTTAATTTTTTTTAACTTGTAATTACTAGCTGTATAATGTTTTTAGTAATTGCAAGGCTTGTCAATAGAAAAGTTAGTTTTGTCCTACAAGCAGTTTCCATTTGATGTGATAACAACTTACTAACATTTATATTTAAAATGATAATTTTTTAACCCTAGTACAAGACAAACTATATATGAAATCTTCTTTTTAGTGTATGTAATCTTTGTATGAACCTTTTTTAAACTCTAATATAAGACAAACTGTATACTTTAATATGATAAGTAGGACAGGGAACCATACGCATACACATTTGCAAGGTTCACAATTTGTCTCCTTGCAAAAGCGTACACGCTTCATTTTGCCCAGATAAGGCTTATTCCACCCTGACCGGTTCTTTATTCCAGAGTTTCATTCAAACATGGCTGCTTGTTCATTGGAATCGTACTTTCGAAATCGTGAAATAATTCATTAGAGTCGCGTTTCATGAACAACAACCAGCGCAGGGAAGGCGGCATGATCCTTTCAAACGGTAACGGTTTCGTTCAGGCAACCCAAAACTTATTTGTACAGACCCAGCAATTTCGAACAAGGAATTTTATACATAGTGCTATGTCACAAAATATTCATTCAAACATTTATTGAACTCCAGTTATCTCCACTTCCATCCAACGGAACGATACAGAGGAATAAAACATCCCACAATCACAATACCGGGAATCGACCTCATGTTTGTTTTCAATATTAGTATGAATTTGATTGCTTGACCAGCAAATAGGGGATGCGCTGTCTTTGAAAATATCCGACACCATTGTCGATTATAAAGCTTCGTTCAAGCCGAGCAGAATTCAGATAATTACAACAGTACAGTCATATCTCGATCATTATCATGTCTTTCACGAGATACAATCCCTTGGAGAGGACTGTGTCCTCCGACACGAGGAAGTACGATGTGTTTCTAAGTTTTCGAGGGGAGGTAAGAAAAACATTTGTAGATCACCTCTACACTTCGCTCGAGAACGCGGGCGTCAACGCGTTTCTGGACAGCAAGAAACTGGAGAAACGCGTGCCTGAGGTAGTTTGTCCACTCCTCTCACCAAATCTTCAACCTGCTCATTTTCAAATCAACCCACTAATTGAAGTTAGATCAAGACCTCCTTTTCTCCTCACATGCTGGACGCAGTCCCTAAGTTAGAGTGATATCTTCTCGAGTCTCTACCCATTTGACCACCCATTAAAACTATCGTAACCTAAAAACTGATGGGCGTCGGGCTCTGCTCCTGCTGCAATCCAGGAGTGACTTTCATCGCCAACACCTACCGCCCCCTATCTTGATCAAAGGTTAGTTGGTTTATGTCTAGGAAAGAGAGAGAGTTTTTGATGTAGTTTGTTGTACTTTCCCGGAACAAAAACACTTTGCAGCATATATATATATATAAACTTCCAAGCTCAAGTATGGAGCAATGTCCTCTTTTTGACACTAGACAAGTTAAGTAGCTATGGCAAGTTAGGTCACCTTTAGATGAGTGTATGTGCAATTTAATTTAGTTTTAGATGGTTGTAGCAAATTTTTATAACAACAAGAAATAATATTGCAAGTTTGCTAGGGTTAGAGTTAGTAAAATTAGTAGAACACTTGAGAGATTTGAAAAAGGGGTTTTATCAATTACTTTCATCACAAGAGGTACTTCTAGATTAGTGCCTTTACCATTCTAGGACTATGGAGTCTCAAATGCATCCAAGCTTGAAGGTTGATCTAATTGAAACCAAGAGGTAGAGTCTAAACCCTAAGGTGCAAGCACATTTGGGCCTTAGGATTTAGACTTTGAGGAGAAGGATGTCTAGGGTGCAAGCACCTTTGGGCCCTAGATATCGTTTCTCCCTTCTTGTAGCTTCAACTAGGTCAAAGATCAATTGTCTAGGGATAAAATCCTAAAGTGCTAGCACTTTAGGGATTTAGGGTTCTAACCCTAGCAAGGACAATTCACAAATTTTAGACAAGTAAAACTTTGTGATTGGAAGAAGCACTTATGTTCCTCTCTTAAGGTTTCAACAAACAAGAATCCTTGCAACAAAATAACAATTTCACCATTTACATCAACAATATACCATAGAATTGCAGAAAATACTTACTTTATCCAAGAAGACAAGAGCACAAAACCCTAATTGCAGAAATATCCATCCAAAATCAGCAAACCATCCACAAGAGACCATTTGCAAGCATAGCACATGAGAGAGAAAGATTAAGAAGGCTGAAATAATGAATCACTAGAAGTGTTACCCCACAAATGGTGAGGAATGATGATGAGAATGAAAAGGCTAGCACTAGCCTTCTTATATGAGGATAGCATTGCACATTTGTCCACATAACATAACATTTGTTCAATTTAAGTGCGGCCAACCCCTCATTTTACCCTCAAAAAATGCTAAAATGAAAAATATACATCAATAATGGCCACACATGTGTGACATCAAGCCTCCTTAGGCAAGGAGGAGGCCTCCAAAGGCCATGTCGCATCAATCTAGAGTGAAGTGGGAGCAAATGATGTCTCTCCTCACCCCAAGTCATGCCAACCATCATCAGTAACCCTAGGTGTCCACCAATCCCTATCTCCATCAAACCCTAGAAGATGACGTCATCATCAAAATAGGGCCAACGTGTAGGATCCAGGTGCTAAATCCAAGCTGGAGGGAGCTGTATCTTGTCTCTACATAGTGTCTAGCTGTCTGTTGTTGCAACGTCCTTGATCCTGGTGAATAATAAGCTTTGGGGTACTCTTCCCAACCCATGGGATTCCGGCCCAATTGTATGTTATCATGACTGAATATGCTCAAGCCAAGCCCATATGTCCATCGTCCAAGGTTCCAAGGATGTGAGAGTTGATGTTTGAAGGTGGTGAGTCACTAGATGACTCACTGTTGTCCATCACACGTGCCAAGGTCCTGCAATAAAGGCACAATGTTCTAGTACAAGCCTAGGACATCCCTCAAAGAACCATGTCATGGCCATCCAAAATGAAGCAAAGTATAAGACAAGGTTAGCCAATGTTCAAAAGAAATATTAGTCCTTAAAGCATGCAAAGTAAGTTGTTACTTAAGATATAAGCCATGTAAACAATTCACCTCAGTATCCCCTTCAAACATCACACCAGCCTAGGAACTCATGTGAGTTGGCAAGTTCAAGTATGGGAGGGCCTTCATCCAACCCTATTAGGTGTGCCAACCTAGACAGGAAATAAAAGACCCAGGTAGAGGGATAGGTCCTGAGGGAAGCAGGAAAGAAATAAACCCTTCAAGAGTAAGTGTGATAGTGATATGGTTTTAGGGCTTATTTCATGGCTTATGGTGTCATTAAATCCATTTCTATGAGCGCCTTTGTAGAAGGATCGATTTCTTCTTGAGATACCCTTTCCTCGGTACTTTTTGCATTCCGAACACATTAATTGCCTTTTGATAGTCAATTATCATTTGCAAGTCCCCTTTAAAAGGTTTTAAGCTTCATTCCTACATTTTTTACTGGGCAGTAGTCCTTTATAATTTGGTGCATTCATTCGCATCTGGACAAGGGCGATTACCATTAGAGGGGGTAGAGCTCAAGCTGGCCTGAGGCTTTTATGGTGGCCTTTATCATTTAGCGTTTATATAGAGAGCAACTGCATCACTTCTGGGCCTTCAACCCCTTTTTCTCACGAGAGAATGAACTATGACCCATTACCAAAGTTTAGTACACTATGAGAGGCTTCAGGATGGAAAGTGTTAAGTATGATGGGGAACGGAATGTTACCCTTGTGAGGCCCCCCCAGTGGTACCCCTTTTACTTGGAAGATGACTGTTATCGTAGGATTTGTACTTGTTCAAATCCCACCACAAGTAACCCAAATATTGCGTAATTGTGGAAGGTTCTACCACTGCCACCTTAGTAAGAACTTCTCTCATTTTAGTGATGGAAGAGGTCCACCACAAGGGAGGCTTCCCTGGTGACCTCAAGGGATCAAAGTAGCAAGTATAGTAGCCAAGCTTACTGCCCCCTCTCTTGATCACCGAATAAAAGGTCTAGGTCAAGGAAAGATAAGAGGTATAAGGTTGTTTGAGTACCTTCCCGAAACAAGAACACTTTATAGCATGTATATGATTATTTCCAAGTTCAAACAAGCAATAAATGCCTCTTAAAGACACTAGACATGAAAATTTGCTATGGCTGTTATGAATTTGCAGCAATGAACAATAGTACAACAACAATAAATAAGTTATAACATCAACAACAATTATTGATTAGAAGTGCAACAATTAACAAGGAAAACTTAGCATAAATCCACTAGAACAATACCCAAATGTTAAATGCAATTTCTAAATGAGTTAGACCACCAATAGATGAGTGTATGCAACAAATTAAAGTGTTATCAGGTGGCTGTAACAAACTTTTGCAATAATAGCAAATTTACTAGCAAGTTAGTCAATATTAGTGTTAGTAAAGTTAGTAGAGAGCTCAAGAGAGTTGAGAGAGGGTGTTTGTTGATCAATTTCAACACAAGAGAGCTATGAAACTAGTGCTTTAGGGCTATGGAGTCTTTATAACAACAAATGCAACAATAGTATTAAACTAGTAGAAAGTTAGAAACTAAGAGGTAGGGTTTAAACTCTAAGGTGCTAGCACATTAGGGCCTTAGGGTTTAAACCTTAAAGAGAAAGATTGCTAGAGTGCAAGCACATTTGGGATCTAGCAATCTTTACTCCCTTCTTAATGCTTCAATGAGGTCAAAATCAAATGTCTAGGTCTAAAATCCTAAAGTGCTTGCACTTTAGGGATTTAGGATACTAACCCTAACAATAATGTTTCACCAATTTTGGACAAGAATAACCTTGTGAGAGGAGGAAGCACTTATTCTCCTCTCTTATGGTTTTACTAAGCAAGATGTCTAGCTTAAAGTAGCAAGATTCACCATAAAACATAACAACATAAAGATAAATTGCAGAAATTTCACTTACTTTAGTCAAGATACCATAAGACAAAACCCTAATTGCAGAAATTCCTCTTCAAAATGAGCAAAATCATTTACAACTTGATCCTTCAAGCATAGCGCATAAGTAGAAGAGCTAGATAGTCCCAAAGAGAGAAAAAATTTCAGACTTGTTCTTACAAATGGTGAGTGATGATGCAAAAATGAAATTAAGATTTATCTATATATATAAAACAACCCTAATAAATTTGTCCACATAAATTTGTCAACAACAAAAATTATATGGAGTCGACCCCTTAATTTGCCTCTACATAATGCCAAAATGAAATATACATCAAATAAAAACGACGTCATGCTCTCAAGGTGAAACCTAAGTCACCGCATTCTAGGAATTTTCGCCTCAAAATTCGAAATTCACCGAATCTTAAGGGGTTCGAATTAATTCGCTTCAATTTTGGCGAATTTCAAGACGACCCTAAACCCAAGCTCGAATTCGAACCTCAAGCAAATTTAATGGAAAATAAATTCGACGAATCGTACAAATTTGTCTAAAAGAATTAAAAAAATTAAAACCCTAAGGCCTTATGTGGTTTTCGCCCATGGTTTTGTTTTTTTATTGCTCGTTTCTCTCTAAGCCGCGGGACCCCCGACCTCATTCCTCCGCACAAAGCTTCCGTCGCCCGCACCTGACACTATTACACAACATTATACCGTCGTGTTTCCTCTGTCGCCCGCGCGTGATGCCTGATGCTATTACTCTAGTTCTTGGTGTTGATGCTCTCTTCAAGGCCTTTTCCATTCAAAGAAGCTTGACAATGTGTGTGATGTATCCATTTATGAAAACTTATGGATTTCCTGCCCATTGGTTGATCATTGAGTCCTGTAATGCTTATCCCATCTTTCTTTCCTTAAATTGAATAGGATTGACTTAATATACATGTTCTTCATAGAGACGTGTGGCTGACTTAATATACATGTTCTTCATAGAGACGTGTGGCAGTGAATTCCCTTTGTATATAAATTATCATTAAATAGGGTATTACACGGTGGTGGATTCGCTTGTCAGATATTTATATTTCAACACAAATTCAGAGTCGATAGCCTCTATATTCACTCATATGCCTAAATATTACACTCATATAGCCTCTATATTCATTTTTAATTATCATATGTTTAATTACATATATTTTCATTTTGTTTATATATTTTTAAATTTTTAAATTTTGTAATCTGTCGACGAATTTTTATCACATAAATTTTTTCGCTGTCGAATTTTTATCAAACTTCAAAGTCGTTGAACTCGAATTCGAACTAGGTGACTTAGGGTAAAACGTTGAGTCTCCAAAGGCCATGTGGTATCCTTCAAGGTGAAAGAGTGTCAAATGAGATATGCTCTCACCCCAAGCCATGCAAATCATCTGGAACCACACCATCCATCAAACCGTAGCCCAAATAGTGGCGTCAAGGGCTGGATGGTGACGTCATAAGCCTCCAAATGCCACGTCCAAGTGCAAGAAGAGTGCAATATCGTTCCCAAGTGTTGTCAAGGTGCTTCTAAAGGCAACGTATTCCATCCTCTGTGCACAAGCACTCCAAGGTGCTCTGCCCAGCTTGTGGTCTCCCAGCTTGTGGTCTTCCAACTCATATGAGTGGTATAATGACTAATACTGTTCAAACCAATTCCATCTGTCCATCGTTCAAGGTTCCGAGAATGTGAGAGCCACTATTTGAGGGTGTAGAGTCACTGGGTGACTCACTGCTCTCCATCACACATGCCAAGATCCTGTAATAAAGGCACAACATCTCGAGCACAACCCAAGACGTCTCTCAAAGAACCATGTTAGGGCCATTCAAAACAAAGCAGAATTTAAGACAAGGTAAACCAAAGTTCATAAGAAATGTTAGTCCTTGAAACATGGCCAGTTCTACATCTGTTCTACATGACCAGTTCTATAGAGCCCAAAAAAATTAACAAAACAAGGGAGAGGAAATAGTAGCTCAACTGGTTGTTTCCAATGTTGTTGGGCATTTGGCTAGTTCTGTGTCAGCAAGTGTGCCCTGTTCAAAGAACCCTGAATTAGGTGCACTAGGCTATGCTGGTGGGTTCACTAAGGATGCCATCCACGAATATAGGGAAACATCCCTTTGGTTTCCCCATGAGATTTTCTTCGGAAAAAAAATACTCATCTAAGCTCTGTCTCAGAAGGTTCCAAGCCTGCAGTGGAGTATATTGTTGTAGACAAAGTGCTTCACTACATTAAGAATGCGTTAAGGACCCTGTACTGGGTGGGAATCTCACAGTTGGCAGACTTCCCACCTTGTGGGAGAGAGTGCCCATTTTGTAAGATGAGGAAAGATGTTCTGGGCATAATTGAGTTTGCTGTCCTCAATTTATTGGTTATGTTGTCATAGAAACCAAGCTGGGTTGTAGAATTCCCCAAGTCATAGATTTTTCAATTGTTAGAAATTATTGAATAAATCTGTTGTCAATTATCTTATACTTTTGCTCATATTGTTATAGACCAGATATGGTCGAATTTGGATCTGTCAAGTTTCAGTTATTAAACAGCAGTTTTTGGTAATCAGACATTGTAGAATTCCCAAAGACATGAATTTTCCAGTTGGTAATATATATTGCCTCGGTGTTATTTTCTTTCATTGTAAACTATTTTTATACCTATACAGCACCAAACAATCTCTTATTTTCCAAGCCAGAAATTTTGCAGATTTGAAGCAGGACTCGTTAAGCTGGTGGTGCAGCATGTGTTCAAGACATTACAAAATGTGATCCCAGAGGAGGATGATCCAGAGGAGCATGATCCAGATGAGCCCACAGATGAGGCAGAAGAAATTCCTCTGGAAGAAATCCCCTTAGAAATCCGAAATGAACCTCTGAGAATCTCAAAATCTGTCTTTGGGATGGAAGAGAGCATGAACAAGGTGATCAACCTGCTAAATACAGATTCAGAGGAGAGCCTAATAACCGTCGCCATTTGTGGAATGCCAGGTGTGGGGAAGACATCCCTAGCAAAGGCTGTTCATAACCATATCTATCACAAATTCGATGCCACTTGTTTCGTGTACGATGTTCGCCACCAAGCTCAACACTCAAATGGAATAGCTAAAATGCAGCGCCATATATTGAAAGACCTTGTCAAGTTCAAGGACAAAGTGAATGATGAAGCTCATGGAAAAAGCCTAATGAAGGACCGCTTGAGGTCCATCAGGGCACTAGTGATTCTGGAATATGTGGATGATAGCAAGCAGTTGGAGTCTCTTCGAGGTGACTGGTATGGGCTGGGCAGCAGAATTCTTGTCATAACACTAGATCACCAACTATTAAATGATGGGCAGGTTAAAGTTTATAAAATGGAGGGACTGGATAGGGAGCATGCACTTAAGCCCTTTAGTTGGCATGCTTTCATGAGGGATAGGCCTGGCGAAGGCTATGAGGAACTCTCACAAAGAGCTGTCGATATCTGCAATGGGCTTCCACTTTTACTGGAAGTGCTGGGTGCACATTTGTACAATAAAGACACAAGTTATTGGGTTAAAACTTGTGAAATACTAGAAAATTCAGTCGATCAAGATAAGTATGCAATTCTCAGGCTTTGTTATGATGGCTTAAACTCTGACCAGAAGGAGATGTTTCTGGACATGGCTTGTTTATTCATAGGAAGGAAGAGGGAGAGTGTCATTAGCTTCTGGGAAGCTAGTCATTGTGATCCTGTTAAGGGTCTTACGGCTATGATTCTGAAATCACTTATTAGTCTTGATGAAGATGATAGATTTGCAATGCATAGCGAGCTGAGGGACATGGGGAGAGCCATAGTGGCAGAGGAATATACAAAGCCAGGGGATCATAGCAGATTGTGGAAACCCCAGGAGGCTGAACGAGTTGTGATGGAAGGCAAGGTGAGGATTTGGAGTTCATTCAGTCTGCAATTTTGTCACAAACATATTAGTATGCATTTATAGCTAATACAAACACAGTTTTGGAGACAGTATTTCTCACTCTCCCCTTTCTTCCGCTGTATGCTTCTATCATGTACTATACCGTCACTTGATATCTTTTTCTTTGTCTGGTATTTGAAGTAGTTTTGCATCTGTAATCAATTATTCTCAAGCAAGTCTTAAGCTTAGGATCTTGGTTACTAGTTTTCCTGATTCATTAATTTCATTAGTTGTTGAAGAAAACTGTTTCCTGTTATCTGGTACATGGAGTCTATGTTGTTATAGATAGGATTTCTCAAAAGAATTCTTCATCTTCCACCTAGTTGCTATTGCATAGTTTACATATTCAGTCCCAGGGTGATCTTTGGTATGTAATACAGGTAGCTTGTTGCTTTTAAATTGCTGTGGCATAATAGGTCAGGATTCATGCTAATGAAAAATTGTATGAATTCTGCTCTGTTCAGGGAACAGAAAAAGTAAGATGTCTTACATACCTTCAGCAAGAAGTTACATTGAAAACCAACAATTTGAAAACAATGTGTAATTTGCAACTGCTTTGGTTGGATGGAGCACTCATTGGGGGAGACTTCGCACAAATGCCTCAAGAAATAAAATGGCTAAGATGGGAAAACTGCCCACTGAAATGCCTACCATGTGAATGGAATATGAAGCAACTAGCTGTACTAGATTTGAGTTTCAGCAAAGACATCGAGGCAGTCTGGACAGCATTTTCTGATGAAAAGGTAATTCAGAAAAGAAAATTTAAATAACGAGCAAAGCTTGTATTAGTTACATGTAATTTCTGATAAAGATGTAATTAAGAAAACACAATCTAAATAAAGAGTAAAGCTTGTAATATGTATTAGTTGCAGGTACTTTCCGGTTCCACTATGAATAAAAGCTTTCATATTACCAAAAGGAACTACAGGGAAATACCTGCTAAATGGGTTAATGGACAATGCTTTTGCAGGGTCCCAACAATCTAAAAGTACTGAAGCTGAATTACTGCACAAATCTTCAGGTTCTGCCAGAGCTAAGCAATCATACATCCCTCATAAGGCTGGAGCTTTGTGGTTGTACTGAGCTGAAGGAATTACCAGAGTCTGTTGGACTTTTAATACAGCTTAAGCACTTAGATTTGTCAAATTGCTACAACCTAGCCCATCTCCCAGACACCATAACTAACCTCAGTTCCCTGGAGGTACTCTTTCTATCTAACTGTCACAACATCAGGAAGTTGCCAGATTCATTTGGAGATCTCACAGTTCTGAAAAAGATCAGATTGGATGGAGTTCCCTTAAAGGAGCTGCCTCGATCCTTTAGATGGCTATTCCACTTGGAGAAGCTGACTCTTCAAGGCTGCTGTAAATTAAGAAGTTTACCTCAGTCAATCGGTGAACTGATTCGCTTGCGTTATTTGGACATACGTGGTTGTTCGAGTTTAAGGGCATTGCCTGATTCAATTTATGACCTCAAAAGCTTGCACCATTTGGATATGACTGACTGCCAAGGGATCAGCCTAGGAGAAAAACTCGGTAACCATGTTTGCATGGAAAGATTGATTCTAAGTAACTGTCCTGCATTGAGGAGCTTGCCTACATCAATTGGTCGACTCAATTGTTTGCGCCATCTGAATATGAGCAACTGCCATTCCTTATTTCGGCTGCCAGAAGAAATCGGAAATCTGGTTTGTTTACAAGAGTTGTTACTTAATAGATGCTACAATCTGTGTGAACTTCCTCAGAGCATCGGAAATCTTTCAAAGCTAAGAATTCTAGAAATGGAAGGAAACTATAGCTTATCAGAGCTTCCACCTAGTTTTTCTAGACTTACTTCATTAAAGCATCTAAAATCAGGTGGGTGTCGCCTTCCACAGGAGATTGGAGATTTTTCATTATTAGAAGTTCTATGTCTGAAATCATACAAATTTTCCTCCTTGCCTGCAAGTTTGAGCAGTCTTCCTCGATTAAATAAACTTTATCTGCACCACTGCACAGAGCTCATAGAATTATCAACTCTTCCAAAAGAACTGCTTGAACTGTTTATCCAAGATAACTTGGGATTAAGGAAAATCTCAAGTTGGTCACATATGAAGAGATTGAAGCGATTAAGAATACACAACTGCAGAGAACTTGTTGAATTGCCTGACTTTGCATCCCTGCAATCCTTGCAAGACCTTTCAGTTTCAAAGTGCGAGAATGTTGAACGTATTGCAGGTGTGGAAGGGCTGAAATCATTAAGAAAATTGCACGTGGCAGGTTGCAACAGCAACTCTATATTGAGACCTTTCCAATTAATCAAGGTATCATCCGTCATCATCCTCTGAGGACCAATATTAAGTCTATTATTTGGCATCACTCAGTGGTGTAATAACAAAAACTAGATAAAAAAGAAAGGCTCCATGACAGTAGATTTTAACAACAGCTAGCCTAGTTTTGGAAACTATTCTCAAAAAATTACAAGGGGTTAAAATCAAACCTGTTGTATTTACTTTGTTTTTCAATTTTTTCACTGAAATCTAAATTTTAAGCAAGATCTCTGTACATTTACATGAGCAGTAGGAATGATTACCTCATGGGCGTTTTTTCAAATTTCTAAGAAATGATAACACTGACCATTATGCACATTGGTTTAAACTACAGGAAACACATTGTCTAGAGTTATTCAGCTTTTCTGCAAATGGGGTTCCAGAGAGCTTACAACACAAACTGCAGGCCAGTGGAGATAATTTGTTGAATGTTATTTTGGAGATCAATGAGCCATGTACAGGAGTTATATTATGCTTTATGGTGAGTTTTAACGGTAGCATAACTTCGTTGAGTATAGAAATAAGTATCGTTAGAGATTTCAAGGAGATTTTCAATACCAAGCTTACCAACCACTCAAAAAACGTTGCGGGAGATCAGATTTTTGTGCATATTTTAAGAAAAAACCATCCTTTAGTAATGATGGTGCAGAGTGGAGATGTGATCCATGCCAAGGTAGAAGGAGATGAGGAAAGGAATCTTATCAGAAGTGGTGGGATGCAACTCTTCTCTGAAGGAGAAGATAGCAGAAAAGAAGATTTAATACTGGGGACACTGGGAAAGGATTTGACTTTGCTAATGGAAAAGTATAATGAAGATGAAGATGATATTTGAGGAATAGCTGCATGCTTTTGTAACTGTTGTGTTTAGTAAAATAATTCTGTACTACTAAAATTGATTTTTTTCTTTCTATAGGCATTCATATTTTTTACTTGAGAAATTTATATATAAAGTTTAAGCTAATTTATATATAAAGTTTAACCTTAGACTTTATACTTCATATTTGTTTACTTGAGAAATTTATACGAGGAATTTATGTAAATGTTGTGTTTAGTAAAATAATTCTGTAATACTCTTAACATTAATTTCTTCTTATTTGTTTGCTTGAGAAATTTATGTATAAAGTTTAAGTCATCAATGACTTATGTAAAGTCTTAAGTTATCAATGACTTACATGTTGAGAGTATTTGTTTTGGAAAAATTGAGTCGTACTTTTTATGCCATATTTTACTCTTATTAAAGAGAAGCAACTGAAAATGACATAGAAAACCCTGTTAAAAAATACCATATTTTTATATATTTTTACATGGTTTTATATAAACATTCTGACATAATTTCCCTTTATCTTATTGTAAAAGAAAAGGCCAAGTGATAATTCATGTACTTGTTTATAATTTCCCTTTATCTTATTGTAAAAGAAAAGGCCAAGTGATAATTCATGTACTTGTTTAATTCATGTACTTGTTTACAAGAGCATCAAGAGGAAGCATACCACTCTAGGTACTCACTACCATTTTGAGTGAGAAAATACTAGTTTTGAACCTGGTTCTCGTACTAAAATGGTCCAATCCTTATTGCCAACAACCCAGCCTATTTCCCAGCTGGTTAACATAGGACAAATATTAACCAAACATGCTGCATAGGTCCCAAATTAGATCTTGTATGAGGACTACCCATCTGTAAACCCAGCAAATATGAGAAGAAGAGTGGAGACACAAAAGTACAATATAGACTGAATTTTAAGAGCGTGCTAATTAGCAAATGTTGCTAATCACCTCCTGGTCTGGACTCTGGAGTCAGGTATAAGTAATGTTCCATGTCACTCCATATTTAGGCATCTTATGTCTCAGAAGATCTTGGACTAAACCTTACTCGACCATGCTCAACCATGCCTTTTCTAACAAAGATTAGTTTATTCTAATATAAAAGATGGGCCATATTCTAAAATCATTAAGCTAAACATGAAATGTAGAAACTGCTGGTCTCAAATAAGAGTCTTCTACTTTCACTTTAGAGCCAACAATTCACACTTGAGAAGCATATGTATAAACTAGGATTTTCAACAATTAAATTCTCAATTTCATTCAAATCTTACTCTATGTACACAATTTTAAAAAAGGTAATTTATTTGTTACATCTTTTGTTACTTTTCTATCTTCTTGTGATTATCTCAAATTTCTATTGCATTGCATGATATGCTTTAAATAAAGTTTTGATATTATAGTAGCTCAAGATGTGAGCGTCCTATTCCTAGATAGGAATTAACTCCTTTAATTGTTATCATATCAACATTAAACATGGTTTATGTCCGAGCAGAGAGTAGGATTCATGCTATTGTCATTCTTTGTTGCCGATAAAACCATTGTTTTGAGAAACAAACGATTCAAATTCTTTGTTCTTGACAAAAGAGAAACAAACGATTCAACTTGATACTCATTACTCATTGGGATTACACTTGAGAATAAAAGAGGGCATGCAAAGGCCATATACCATCTTCAATATAATCCTCCCTAAGCTGCATGCTTTCTTGTCATTCTTCACCTCTTTGCAAACCATTGCCTTGCGAAACAAAGGATTCTACTTTGCTACTCATTATTAATAGGAGCTTGAGAATAAAAGAAGGGATCTTGAAGCTATTGTGACCTAAATATAAATAACACAAAAAAGCAGATGTGCAATCTTTTGGGGATGATTTATGACAATTTTTATATAAAAAAAAAAAACTTAAATTTGGAATTATAGAAGGTATGTTGTTAGTCTTGACAATTGGTCAACCCCCTTCTTCGATTGTAAAATTCTACCTATTGGCAAAAAATATTATTTTGAAACATACATATGTGTAGGCATAGTATGCATTGGTGTTAAGAAGTGTAAATTGGAGACGTTGAGAGGGAGAGGCACCTGGCGAATTAAGGTTTTGGTATTATGTTAGAACTCTGATTGTTGTAGGTCTAGGTGTCAGTGACATCCCAGTAAAGGGGGGAGGCCCCTTGCAGGTTTTGTAGCTATCACTGGTACTAAGGGGTCAACTTATTAAAAGGTTCAATGAGAAGGGAGCAGGACTTGTCCTTAAAATGACTGAAGGGATGTTTGAATAAGGTGAAGGAAAGTAGAGATAACCTATCCTAGTGTGGGAGGTGAAATGGAATATATGAAAGAGCATGTAGGCATTTGTTGCTTTTGGGGATGGTGGCGTGTTGAACACATCTTGAGGCGATGGATAGATGCAACTTGCAAGGTGTATGGATGAATGGATTGATTTTTTTTAAACACATAATACATTAAATTACAAGTAAATTCCCTTAAAAGTCCGGAGGGATAACATTTGAGCACGTGCCCCAATAGGAAGGGATTCAACATTTTTAAGGAAAATACTAAATTCGTTTTTGACAAGAAAACCGTTTCTTGATTAAAAACACTTTGTTCCCCTAAGCTAAGAGGGAATGATTCCTCATGAAAAATAGTTTTACACCTGGATTTCCACAGAAACCAAATATCAGACAGCCTAATTGTGTCCCATAAAAATTTGTAGTTGTTCCTAATCATTCAAATGTCTCCAAGAAGAGGGTCATTCCAAGAAAGAGAGGCAGTGAAAAATAGCTAAATTCAACCCAAAACCATGCCCAAAAAGTCTTGGCAGAGGGGCATCTCTAAAAGACACACTTAATTGGTTTGTCTCTACAACAAAGTTTACATGCAACATGTTACACCTTAGATTCTCAATAGTGTATCCGACATTTCCCATGAAATGTGACCACTCTAATGAGCCCAAAGTGATGTTTTCTTTGTATGTGGCCATGATGGGATGACTGATGCACAAGTATTGGTTAGTTGGTTTCCTAGATCCCCTTAGGTGGATGGTCATGACATGTCCTTTTAGTCTCCATTCTCATGGTGCTTGGTTTTATTGCTTCGACTGACTATCCCTTGGAGGTGGTAACTCCCTTCAAGTCAGACATTTATGTCCTGGGTAGGTATGCGGACATTCTAATGTGGATCTACTAGGATACATGATTTACGGGGCCCTAATTATTCACTTATTCTTTTGTTATGTAAAAGGTGATTGCGCTTTGTAAGAGTTGCCATGCCCATCATTTAACACACCTATTTTGTCCCACATGGATCCTCTCTTTCTTATGTATGTACCACATTTTGGTCATGGGCCCTTGGAGATAATTCTATACATGATTGTCCGGTTTCACATTTCCCAAGGTAGTCTCACGGTTCTCAAAGCATATCATGTTTTTCAAGGCATTTCTCACACTATCTAAGGCAAAGATGGTATATTTACATTCACATGGACACCCTCTACACTTTCCATGTGAAATATGATGAAACGTTCCCCTCTTTTGGCACCTTTTAAAGGTGTTTTTTCTCACCAAAGAGGGTTGACCCTCACTTGGAGAACTTTATGGACATTGTGGGGTAATTTTGAGCCCACATGCATGATGTGGAGGTCACTTAAGCGACTTTACACATTGAGCATATCACATGGCACTCACTCATGATGATGTGGATGTAATTTTGATCACCTTTTGAAGATTTGATAGCCCAAATGAAGGAGCCATCCACTTCTAGAGGGTTTACTTGGACTTTTGGAGAGGTCATTCCCTCCTTTAGGGGTGAACGTTGGAGCTAGGATGGCCAAGGATTATTCCTTGCCTTATTTTGAGGCCTCCCAAATGCATTTTAGATGGAATGTTGCACCCTAAGGGAAAATCGTCCCTCCTAGATGGTTGACATCACCTCTTTATGAGGGTTTTATGCATGTAAAGTATCATTTCATTGTATTTTTGACTTAGTTTCCAAGTTACGTGAATGACAAGTCACTTTTATTTTATTTCCTTAACCTAGATTTAGGGAATAAAGAATGGGAAGGAGTTGTGAGCCTAATCTATAAATATAGGCCCTCCTCTCATTCCAAATTGTCGTGAATTGTTGGAGATCATTTGGAAGCATTAATAGAATATTTTTTACTTGGTGTTTTTGGTGTCAATTCTTGGAGCTCTTTCTTTCTTCATTATTCTTTTTTATATTTCAAAGGTTGTTGTGAATGTTCAAGTTTCTACTAAGGCTAGCAAGATTGATCCATTGAGGAGTTGGACAACTACTTGGAAGGAGGCAATTTAGGGTTTGTACCTCTTCCATCTTCCTTAAAACGATTTGGTAAGTTCTTATATCTTGTCTTGATTAATTTTATACTCCTTGGAAATGGTTTTAAGAAAATTTTCTAGTCTTTTGTTGATCTTGTTGGTGAAGACTATTCCCTTGAGGAAAATCTTCTTGTAGTTCCTTGGTTTTCATTGTTTTTCTTGATTAGACAAGGGACTACTAGCCTTGAGGCACTAGTCTCCCACTCTAATGCATAAACATTGAATAACCACTTCTTAGAGGGGGCATACTTCTTGACCCCATAAGCCCTAAGTGGAGACAAGACACTAAGCTTAACTCCCAACGACCAATCACAAAACCCTAAAAATAAAATCTTTTATTTTATGTCTTATAAAACATAAAATCATAAAAGATATACCATTAAAAAATATTTATTTGTTGTCTAGTGCAAAGTTAACGGTTTATTTTCATTTTCTAGAGATTTTTTTCCAAGGGTTTACAATAAATTGTTGATATTTAACCCTAATAGGGAAAAGTATCCCCACACATTTGTGCTTAAAGGTTTTATCTAACATTTTGTGGGCCGATTTAAGAGGCTTATCAATTCTGGAAATTAGATTGCAGCAAAGAAATTTAGAATTGGTGAAAGCCTAAAGCTAGGGTTTAACCCTAAAAGGTGGATTCTAACCCTACCCTAGCTTAGATTTCACTTGTGGATTATTTATGAAGGATATCTAACACTTTCTAGTGGTGAAATTTATCTCCTAAGTGTTTGTGGAGAATAAAATCCTATGGTTTGGGTTAATAACCAAAATAAAGCAATTACCCCAAGAACAACCTCTAATTGACACAAGCAACAAAAGACGATTAACTAATAACTACCTAAGAGAATATAAGAGACCTACTTGAAGTCCAATTATCCGATGGCGAGACATTTTGTGGATTCTCCTTCAAGTCTTTTTGCTCCAATCACTTTCTTTTCCAACCTGCACTCAGAAAGATACATAGTGCAAAGAGGTAGTTATAATAACTAACCTTAACTACTAATAAGTACTAATGGTTAGGATGTCAGTGTCCAAATCAATTAAATGCATATAAAAACTATAAAAGTAAACACATTGCATAAAATTGGATGGGAAAGAGAGTTTTCATTATAATTGAAGCAATAAATGATGTGTACAAACATTACCAGTTGCAGTCGTGACACTACCCTAGAATCCACGTCCAGATTCCTTTGTCTAGGTCACTTAAGGAGCCTCACGCCTCTTAGATCCTCGTTCGAGAAAGTCAGAAAAGAGGAGTCTCTTTCTGGTCAGGATTGTTATCCCCATTTTGTGGGATAACTATGGAGATGTTGTCTCGAGGTCCTCAGGTTGAATACATGGAGTGTCGATAGACCACATGACTAACAATGTCTACTTGCACATATGGAAACCCACTCTATCACCACACATGGATCCATCGTGAGAGCATCCACCACACCAACTAGCTTTTGGAAAGCATTTGGGTCTTGCTCCACATGGTACAAGTCAGGTATTGTGGCAGGTAATCACCCTAATATTTGAGGCATTTAAGCATGTTGTATTAGAGTTTTTTTTTATTATAAAACGTCTACTTGGACATTATGATTTTGACCATGTTTCACCTTGGTGAGCGTCATCGATTTCCTAGTAAGTGGCCAACTTTTGGGGAAGGGAATTAACCAGGGGTTCCTTGAGGGGTCATCGTACCATTTTCGATCATACTTATCACTTTCCTCTCATCATATTCCCATCATATTGCCCTCTTCTAGGTCCTTTGGCTTTAGTGGCCCAAGGAGGGCATGCACCTCATTTCATGGGAAGAAGGGGCTGAAGGCCTAGAGGCTTGTAGCTGGAAAAAGATAAAATACAAAACAATAACCTTCTAGATGCTCACCCAGGGATCCCGAGGAGAATGAAACGTCTCTCATAAAAAATTGATGGGACCCGTGAAATAATAACTAATAACAAATTCCAACTAGGGAGGGGCATGTGTGGGCACTGTTTTTAATGCTTAGGTAGAATCCCCCACACATGTTCCCAACTTGTTGAAGCATGATGTGACTAGGGTAGAGTCGAGGTGGGCACAATTTTTATTGCTTAGGTAGAAGCCCCACCTTGGTTTCAACCTGGAAACATCCCAAAAGAGTTAAAGGCAATAAATGGGCTTGGAAAAAGGATGCATTGAAAACGAAGGTGCAACACACCCTCTAAAAAGGCACCCATAGATGAGACAATACGATCCCTTTCATGTCATGAAACCCATTAACCTATGAAGTCTAAACCCCTATCCACCTCATCATCCACTACATGACCTTGAAGGGGCATCCTTGGAAGCATCCCCTACTTGAGGGTTTTGGTCTACCCAATAGGACTTTTATGGTTAATTGTATAGGGTCTTTGATCATATGTTTAATTTTATGAGGTAGTTTTGACGCACATTTTTAGATGCCTTGTTTATTATATGTGGTTTTCACTTGCCATGATATTTTGACTTGAGATCCTTGGAGGGTGTTGGCACAGGGGCAGACCTAGGGTTCAACGCTTAACAATGCACCAACAAAACCCCAACTACCGACCCTTTCGACAACATCTGCGAAGTAGGTGAGGTCTCACCCGAGGTAGAAGCAGGGGGGGTTACAGGACGCAGGTGTCTGTAACCAAGCTGGGACACAGATTTGTGATAATAACACTTTGCGGGGTATTCTATTAACACTTAGAAGATGACATGCATTAGTTTCCTAACCTTATTAACATCGCAGAACATACCCAAAGATAGATTGGCGCAATAAAAATAAATGATTATATATCCTGAGCACTTAGCACTGAGTTAGATCTAACATTCATTTATCCTTAACACAAGTAAAGTACTTAAGCAACAATAGAACTATCTATCATACATAATAATCAAATCACTGAGCAGATTCATAACATAAATAACACAACACAAAGCAAACCAAAGACACAATATATACGTGGTTCACCCCAGTGTGGGGCTACGTCCACCAACCGCTTCGCCTCTTTATTCTTCGTCTAAATATTACATTCATTCACTCTTGTGCACTAAGCCGCAGAATCAAGCTTCGCACCAGACAGGAGATCTGCGCACTGAGCACCAGATCCTTCTTCCAAAACTAAGTCGAGGCAGAAAGCCACTCTCTATCAAGCACAAAGTGTTAACACACATCCTGAGTCACTCAAGTGCGGACAACGCTGCTTCGAAGGCCTCGAGCTTAGCTCTAGCTACCTCGACTTGCCGCTTCGCCTGAGCCTCTTGCTCAGCGAGTTCCTGGATCATTTTCTCTGTAACAGGACCTTCCAGACACTATTCTACCGATGCAACCACTTGGTCCAATTGTGAGCCCTGTCCATCAATCTCTTCGAACACTTTACAGGCTTCATCCTGCACAGGTTGCAGCTTCTGCGTGGATTCCATTACCCTACCCTGGATGGAAGTGATCTGTTGTTGTACTGTATATTGCTCTTGGGATCTCTTCATCCTTTCTACCGTAGTGAGCAGCTTCATGTGTGTCTGTACGAAAAATGCCTGCTATTGTGCCTCCTGTAACTACGCTTTCAACTTCCTTAGCTCCGGATCCTCAGCAAGGCATTCATATGTCTGTGCGCTTCTGTCACTGAGTTGTTTGCATTTTGAGGCGAGGGTTCTTATCCTTATTAGTGTGTTCTTAGTGGTCTCCTCCCTTTGTTCACACACTTCCTGCTGGGTGCTCGTCATTGCTTGGGCATCCAAGTCTGTTATCCTAGTTTGAAGCTGCAAGAGTGTCTCAGCGAGCTTCACTATTTGAGCTTCTACCGAATCTTGTCCTTCTTGTGCCAAGATTGGCACATAGAGACATGATTTATCCACTACTTCTTTGACCATAGTCTGTTATTCTAGCAACAACTTCTTTTCTCTCTGTAGTTGGGATTTTTCCTCCCGGAGCTTCGCCTGAAGCTCTGCTTTTTCACATTCCTGGGTTGCTACCTTGTTCTGCATTGCTCGTAATTGCGCCAGGACTTCATATTTTTCCTGCCTCAAGAATTCTGTAGCCTTCTCCTTCTCTTCCTGGACTCTCTGAAGTTGAATTCTGTTGCATCCTCAAGTCTCCTCAGTTGGGCTGGTTCATCTCCCAATTCTATAGTCTATGAGAAGGAAGGCGCAATAGGCACTGCACGGACCAAACGAACAACTTGTTGTACTTCCTTCAATTCCTTCTTGATCCTTCGATATAGCTTGTTGGTTATCAATTCCCTTCCCGGGTTATCTGAGTATTGACCCAGGGTTCATGTCACTCGGGATTCCAACAAAGCCTCTAAAACTATCGACCCTCCTGGTAAACTAGAAGGCAACACAACACCCAGAAGGTACTACGCAGTCTCACCCGAGATAGCTTTAAATGGGTGACTGCAAGACTCAGGTGTTTACAGTCTAGGATAGAGTAGGGGATAAAGGGTGTATTGATCAAGGTCCTATATTGCGAACTGTTACTGCAATCTACTTATTTCTTGAAGTCGCATACATATACTACACAGTATAATTCCAACAAAGTATAACAGATTCACAACAATGTATTAACTTGTTCATCAAACTTAAACATCAATGGCTGAAAGAAAGTAAAGGCATGCAAACATTCAACACATTACACAATTATTACTGTGGTTCACCCCCTCCTGGGCTACGTCCACAAAGATTTGGCTCTTGGCTCTTTTCTTATGATGGTTCTTGATTTCTTTGCACCATGCGCTTACAATCCTCTACAAATCTGGGTGAGATCTATGTGAGGCGAACTAGATCACACTAGGCTCCACAGCCTATGGTCTCATCCTCAGATCTACCTTCCCTCATATCTTCCTTGCTCAATAGCATACAAAAATTGGTTCATACAACTCAAAACCCTTTACGTATCGCCTATGTTCAAACCAACAACAATACTCGAAATCACTCAACAACAATCACAATCCACATAAAAACTAACATAAGATCAACCCTATATGATACTTTCGTATCTATATTTATACATTTCGGGCTCTTTATCCATTTACAAAATATTACCAAAATACTAACCCTTCTTACGCTAGGTTTTTCTCCCATGCGCATGCTGTTCTTTCTACAACTATCGCTTTCCTTTGTGCACGCTTTCTTGCATTCGCGCGTGCTGATCTTTTTCCAGTTGTCACTTCAGTTTCCTGCACGCTTTCTTTCCCATGATCGTCCTTATTTCCACTTCGTCCTGGTGCCAACAGGCCCCCAACACTGACGTGTGACTTGCCCCGAGTCACCTAATTGTAGTGTGCTTCCTCGATCTCCTTGGTGATCGTCTAGAACTTTTCTTGCAATTCTGCTGCTTTTGTCAGTGCCTGCGTGGTTTTCTCCTTGATGATATCGACTGTTTGCGCTGCCACTTCTTCGCTCATTAGTCCTTCACATTCTAGTTGAGTCTGTGTTGATTGTGTTCTGGCTTCTTCTACCTACGCAAGTACTTCTGCTACTCGTTTCTGCAACGGTTCTATTTGAGCTTGACGCTCTTGTTTCTGTGTTTGTGCATTGAGAAGTTCTTCCTGTAAATTCTTTAACTCTTGTGTCCCCTTGACCCATTCTGGAATTGAGATGGTCTTCTGTTGCTTCTTGAATTCTTGGATAGTTGCATTGATCCTCTCCTCCTCCTTGTTCCATTGTTGGACCTGTGGATCCTCTTCCAGCTTTGTCCAGAGTTGCGCTGCTTTATCCAACAAGTTGACTGCTGTGCTGACCTATTTTTCTAGCTCCTGCAGTTGCACTGTTGCTTCCTGCTTCCTTTGCTCCTTCACTGCTGGTGGAGTTGTCGGTCTAATCTGTCCACGGAGAATCTTGATCTCCTTCTGATACTGATCAATTGCTTGCACAATCTGATCGATCTTTTCTGCAACGGGGAGTTCATTTCCTTGCATAGTAGTTGGAGGTTTCCCAAAAATTTCTTCCACTCTGCATTCCAACTCGTTTCTGCGTTCCTTCTCCTCCTGAGTTTCAGATTTGTCCTGCGCATAAACTTTTTCCAGTGTTTCCTGCTTCTTTGTTGCTTGTTGTAGCTCGACCAAGTTTTTATGTGCTCGAGACCGTATCTCGTGGTCGACGCTAACCTGCAATTGGTACAAGGCCTTTGAGGGCATCCGTGTTAAGACCAATTGGATATGATCCAAATCCTTTAGTGGTGTTTGTCCCACAATCTCATCCATTCACATCATGCTAAGATTTATGTAGACCATGGAATGTGGCTTTAGAAGAACTAGGTCACGTCCTGCTACCTTCATCCCTTTTGTGGTATGTGTGATCGATGGTTCTATGCTTCTACTGCTACTCGTAATCTATGCTTCGTCGAATTTCTTAAGGAGTTGTCCCATTTCTGCCAGTTCCTTCTGTAGTTTATCCCTGTGGTGCACTGTATGGTCAAAATCCTCTGCAAGGCAGTCCTAGATCATTTTGGCAATCATCTCGCTATCATCCTCTATGATTGTGTATTCTGGTGGTGGTCGTTGTGCCTTTGATTTCTTGCGCGCACCTGTTTCCTATACCGCTGGTCTCTTAGTTCCCCTTGGTTCCTGTGTGATGGGGTTCATTACAGTTTCCTGTACTCCCTCAACTAGTTTCTGTTGTCCCTTGGTCGACTGAGTGGTTTCTGTTCTCCCCTTCTGGGTCCCTGACTGCTCTGAGCCGCCCTCTGCCTCAGTCGACTTGATTTGGCCCGCTCTTGGTTTCTTGGGTATTGGGATTTTTGGAGGCTGTGTTTCCACCTGCAGGGCCCCTCCTTCTCCTGTTTGTGCCAATACTTCCCTGGGTATAGTTGGAATCCTCCATTCATCAGGCCATTCATTGATGATCATGACGATATCACTCTCGGTGACGCAATAGCACATCTGTAGCCATTGTTTATGCGGGTCCTACCTTGGTTGTATCCACATGGCTTGTCACCTAGCCCATAAATTGGCGATGTCCCCGTATCGTGTGACAACCTTTGGTGTTATTCTCCATGCTCGACTGATGACTTCCTGCATCGCCTATAGGTAAGCTTCGAAGATGATTCCATTTTCCTTCTTATGTTTGTCTAGTGGCATAGATTTCAGGATGCGATATCTTGCTCCTCCTAGATGTGGTGTGGTGCAAAAGGTGACGTGTTCTGGTTCTTTCCATCCCATGAAAGCTATGAGAGTAGTCAGCCACGAGTAATGGAAATCCGTACCTACGTCCTACGCATCTTTGCAGTCTATTTGGAACAAGTTTGACAGGTATGGCGCCCAACTCATGAAGGTGCCTTCTGCGCACTGAGATGCAACAGTGATGACTCCTGCCGGTACTTCGTATTTGCGGCATTTTCTTAGAAGTTTGTAGGATAATATCTTTGCGCCCAATTGCGTGGTGACATCGTTAATTCATTTGATTATAATGCCTCTTGTTCCTCTTTCGGTGCCATATTTCTTCTTCATCTCTTCTGCCAATGCTTTTTCTTTGGACTTGTCGTCCAGAATCAACGTAGGATCCATTCCCTGGATGGGTAGTCTTGTTATTTGCACAATAAGTTCAATAGTTATGGGGACGGGTTTGTCTAGCGATACATCCCCTCCATGCGTAATTTCTAATAGTTGCTTGATGCATGCCGTCGCATATTGGCCTCTACCAAAATGTGGTATCTTCAACAATCCTAAGATTCCAGTTATGTCCAGTCCAACTAGCCACTTATGTGGCTTAGTGATAGTTCCTCCGAGAGGGTTCATGACTATTGTCTCCGTAAAGACTTGTGGTGCAAGCTATGGATATTTTGTTTCATTTGCTACGTCATGGTCAGAAAACTTGAGCTTCCCGACATGACCCAATAGCTACAAGTCCACTTGTATTCCCTCTGGTATGCGAGGTAGCACAATCTCTACAGCTGGTTTTTTTTGAGGTGAGCTCGGTATCTGAATCCTGTCCTCCTTTTGTTTTGTCTGGTTCAAAGTTCCAGTAGCTTTCAGTTTCTCCTTCGCTATCCATTCTTCCCAAGCCTTGCCCACTTCGCTCGTCATCTCGACCGAAAAACAAAAATCTGGGATGGGTATTTGTGGAATGTCTGGTAGTACTTCTGCTTTCGGGTTTTGTGTGCTTCCGTTTATTTCCATGGCTACTCCGGTGTATTCTGGCTGTCCTTCCTGATGGGTTCCTACTGTTTCATTATGAGGCTCCTGTGTCGCTACTGGCGTGTCCTCTTTCATGGCTTCTGCTTGGGGCTACGAGATCTCTTCCTAGATCGGTGTAGATTCTACTGGGATTTCCTCTGGTGAAGGGATTTCATCAATATCAACGATCTCCGGTGGTTGTTTCTCATTTTCTTCCCATGGTCCTCATGACCTAGTCTAAACCATGGTTGGTCTGGACATTTGGCTTGCTTCTGCTGGTTTTGGTGGTGCCATAGTGGTGTCCTTTGATCGTCTGCTGGGTGTGAATAGCTTGGATAAGCTCTGCGATCTTGCTCTATGCGTTCGAGCTACTATTTCTCTTTCTCTATTCTCATTTTGCGAATAGACTAACTACTTCTGTGCTCGTGTGTTGTATGGGTGTGCCATGAAGCTTGTTGAGGATGCTTCGTTCCCTATGCGATTAATGCACCATAAGTGTGGGTTAAATGCATCCGTGGCTAATTCGTACTTGCCATTACGCCTACTCTGCCGTCTCTAGTTGGCGCGTTTAGTGCGACATCCCATTCATCCTTGCCTTGCTTTAACTCTACCTTATGTTGTCCTGTTAGTGTGCTTTTGCCGACTTTTCCTTTTCCTGATTGTTTCCCTTTTTTGATATGGTCGTTATCTTATCCCTCGTTGGCTTCATGTTTCGTATGTGTCCTGTTCATCATGTTGCACACTGTTTTTTTTTTCTAATTTATTTATTTTATTTTACTGCGCGGTGGGTTGTCGACTGTCCTTGTACAGCTTCAGCCGGCTCCCATTGATCATTCCTCTGAGGTATGCACCTACTAGATCTATTAATTGGACAACTCCATTTGTGACAAATTTTACCTCGTATGGTCATAGCCAATGCATCCACAACTTTCCTGGGTGCTGCAACGCTTTACTATCATAGAGCAATACTAGATCTCCTTTCAACATATTCCTCTTTATGTGGCGGTAGTGCCAAGCTTTGTCTCTTTCTTTCTATACTTGTTGATGGAATCCTGCCAAGATTCGGTCTTCCTCCATCGACAATAACTGATTCAATCTTTCCTGGATTGCACCTCGTTCGGTCATTTGTGTGATAGTTTCTATCCATAGGCTCGGTATTAGAAATTCTAATGACACTACTGCTTCTTGTCCATAGACTAATTTTAATGGTGTGTGGTTTGTCAAATTTTTTCATGTGGTTCTATACACCCATGATACTGCTGGTACCTTGAGGTCCCAATCGTCCCTGTTAACGTTACAGATCTTTGTCAAGGAATTCTCTAGAATTTTGTTAAAGGCTTCTACCATGCCATTTTCTTGTGGATGATATGGTGTGAGTTTTTGGTGATGAACTTCGAACTCTTCGAGCATCACTCGGATGGTACTATTTATGAAGTGCGTTCCTTGGTCGCTCATCACAATTCTTGGGCACCCGAATCTGGTAATTACCTGTTCAAATAGAAAATGTGTCGCTATCTCTGCGCTACAATATTTTACTGGTGCGGCTTCTGCCCATCTTGTTAAGTATTCTGTCGCGGTGATAATATATCTCGCCCCTGTTCTCTTGGCAAGTGGGTTAATGGTTCCCACAAAGTCTATTGCCCATTTGTCAAATTCCTATAGTGTCACTTGCGGTCGTAGTGGCATCTTGTCCCTTCTGTTGGGTTGGCCTACCCTTTGATAGACATCACATTGCTGATAGTACTCTTTCGAGTATCTATGTATCGTTGGACACCATAATCCTACGCGTAGTACCTTCTGCATGGTGGATTTTCTTGCATAATTCCCTCCTACTATTCCCTCGTGAGCTTCTGCTAAAATTCTTGGTTATTCATGGTCTAGTATGTATCTTCATAAGATGCTATCTGCACCCATTTTGTATAGATGCCCTATGATCAGTTGATAGTTGGCTGCACGGACTACCAAGTTCTTCTTCTGTGCATTGGTATATTCTTGCGGTGCAGTACCTGTGCTCAAGTACTGGATGATCTCTGCAAAGTAATCGTCAACAATCTTTACTGAGAATAGTTATGCATCTGGAAAGTTGTCTTCTAAGTTCGTTGGTTCCTCTCCATTTGTGACCCTCGATAGGTGGTCAGGCCCTGCGTTTAGTTTTCCTGGCTTAGCTATTACCTCAAAGTCAAATTCTTGAAATAACAGTAACCATCGACAGATTCTCCCCCCCAACACTGGCTTGTTGACTAGGTATTTCAGGGCTGAGTGATCTGTAAACATCTTAAAGTGTTTTCCCAATAGGTAATGTCTATATTTCTGTAGTGCGTAAACCATAGCTAGGCCTTCTCTTTCTGTCGTGTTATAATTCTGTTCAGAGTCTGATAGTTTTCTTCTTGCGAACGCTATCGGGTGATGCAAGTATCCTACTCTTGGTTGCGCTAAGATAGCTCCAAGTGCTATCGTTGATGCATCTACATGTACATGGAATGTCTTCTCCCAATCTGGAAATACTAATATAGGTGCAGTAACCATTTTGTCCTTCAGGGTATCCAGACCGTGTTGGAATTCGTCGTTCCATTGATACTTTGTATCCTTTCTTAAGAGTTTTTCCATTGGCGTTGTAATCTGCGTGTAGCCTTTGATGAATTTCCTGTAATATCTCGTATGTCCTAACATTGCTCTTAGTTGGCAGGCTGTTTTTGGTGCTGGCAGGTTAACAATGACTGCGATTTTGGCAGGGTCCACTAGAAAACCTTGTTTGCATACTATGTGTCCCAATAGTATCCTGAATGGTGTTCCAAATATACATTTCTTGATATTTAGTGAGATTTGGCATTTTCTGCATCGTTCTAGCATCAATCTTAGAACTTCCACCTGGTTTTTCAATAGGCTATAAACTGTCCAATCATCTAGGTATAGTTCGAGGAATTGATGGATGAATTCCTTAAAGGCTGCGATGACCACTCTAGAAAATATCGCAGGTGCATTCTTCAGTCCGAACGACATCACTGTATACTGATAAGATCCCCATTCTGTCACAAATGTGGTCTTGTGTCTATCCTCCTGTGCTATCTTAATCTAATGATATCCTGAGAATCCATCGATGAATGAGTAGGCTTCATGGCCTCCTATGTTCTCATGTACTTCGTCCATGAATGGTGTGGGGAATGGGTCATGTAGGCATGCATTGTTCAAATTCCTCAAGTCGACACATATCCTGATCCCTCTTCCCTGTTTCTTGTCCTATACTACCATCAGGCTTATCCATTCTGATTGTGCAACTGGTTCGATGATGCCAGCCTTGAGCATCCTGTCAATATCGTCTTTGAATTTATGTTTATAGATGGGGTTCAGTCTATAGGGTCGTTGTTTGATGGGTCTCGCATCATATCTGATTGGTATCTTCATTTCTCCTAGTTCTCCAACTATTCCTTTCATTTCTGTAAAAGTTGTGGGAAAAAGGTCGCTGTATTCATGCAACAATTCTATGATTCTTTCTAGTGTCTGTTCGTCCCAATAATCTCCAATGATAGCCATTTTGGGCTGCTTGATGGTCCCAATGTTAACCTTCTTTATCTTGAGTGGTGCGGAGATGACCTCTGACTCTAAGGGTGGTCCTTCTACATCTCTCTTGCCTTCGACTTCTTCAATCTGAATATCGCATGGATCATCTTCATCTGGTGCTTCCTCCTATATGTGGTAGCATGATAGTAGTTCCTTGACTGTCTGCTTATTTTGCTGCTTTTCCTCTGTGATAACTTCCACTTCCGATTCTATAATGAATATGACGTCTCTAATCCATTTCAGGGCCGTGTCTATGTTGGGGTTCTCATGCTCGAATGAGAAAGTGGCTGTAAAGTTCTGTTGGAGTGTCTCCCATGTATTGGTTCCTTTGCACATTTCCTAGTCCATATACCAATTCGTTGGGATGCCCTCTAAAGTATGAATGAAGTGGTGAGACCATTCTTCTGGTGGTGTCATTTTCCACAGCATTTTACATGCCTCCAAATGTTCTGCGTGTGTTCCTAGTCCATCATATTTCTGTCAGTTGTTCCATATCTATTCTGTGTCGAACCTTATGCGCAATAATCGTTTGAATTGGTACCAATATGTGATTGTTTCTTTGTGCGCACCCCACCATCTTGCGGGTGTAGCCTTCAGTGCTAAATCTAGTGCTAACAATCTTTGGTTTTCTAATACTTCATCTTCATATTGTGTCAAGAAAGTTTCCAAATCATTTAGCCCATGAAAATCGGGTGGTTATCTGATTTTTGTGCCAATCCACCTTACTGTGCAATTTATTCTGGCACACCTTCTCGTGGATACTTTGTGTAGTCTTTGCTGCCAGTTTTCTAACCCGATGTCTGAGTCTATTGTGCATGAAGTAATGCTCCACCAACTGAGTACCCCGTCTGCATTTGGGTTTATGTAGTCCGTATCATGTGCAATTGTTCTATACAACTAGACGATCTCTTCTAAATCCAGACAAGTGGGTTCTACGAACCTCTCGCCTTCTGATGGATTGAGTGGGGCTATGACCCTGCAGTCCCCTGCTCAAATGTCATTTTTCTAGTTTTTAAGTTAATTATGGCCTGGTTTTCGAACGCCCAATCCAGACCAAGTAGCGTTGGGTAAGGTGTCATGCCGTCTACTATTTCGATGGATTAAAAGTCTGCCTTAGTGAGCACACCATCCATATATACCATTACTCTTTTCAGTCTACCTATTGGTAGGACTCTATGTTGATTTTCTAGCTTCAGTTGAACAATTAAGTATCCCAGTGTAGGTTCTCCCATGCATTTCCATGTAGTTTTTGGTAGTACATTCACTTCGGATCCTAGATCTAGTATAATATCTCCCATATTGAAATCCCCAATGTTAGCAGTTAGTCTAAATTCTCTACTTGTTCTTCTTCTTGTGTGTAGGTGGTTGATGATTTTCAGTTCTGGCTTCTGTTCCATCTCATTGCTGCATTTTTCTAGGATGTTTTGCAATATTTTGACAGATGAAGGATCACTTAACACTTTGATGCATGATTGCAAAAAGTCTTTGATAGTACTTACTTGTTCCTTAGGTTGTATTCTATTAGTATGGTCCAATGATGGCGGCATGTCATATTCTGGAGCTTCCTTGCTCTACTGTGCAGTCAGTGCTATGTCCTCCTTCTGGAATTCTTGTCGGTCTTCTGTAAAGATCTCCTTCTCCTTATGTGTGTTGAACTGCTTCTTGGTGTTAGTGTTATTATTTACCCGTTGGTTGTGCACTGGTTCCTGTCGAACTGCGTCATTCCTTGTTTTTGTTCCTCCTCGAGTGACTATGTTGATATTGCGTCCATCATCCCTTACTTCGACTGAAATCCACTGAACGTTTTGGTTATTCTGATTCCTTTTTTCCTGGATCTTTACGAGTAATTTTGGACATTCCTTTGTATCGTGGTTCGATGCACGAAAATACATACAGGTCGCTGGTGGCAGTGGGCATTCCCGTGTGTAATGTCCGGGTTGCTGGCAATTGTGATATGTGACTAGTCCTCTACCACGTCTGAAACCTCCTCTGGCTTGTCCTATTCCTCTATACGCTGTGCGATCACCTCATGGTGCGGTATACTGTGGTCCCTGATTATACTGCATGGTATTGTACTGGTGATGTTTCGGGTTATACTGCGGTTGCGTGGTATTGTAAGGTTGCTGCGCAGTATTATACTGTTGTTGCATAGTGTTGTATGGTGCTGGTGCTTGAGTGAACTGTGGTGCTGCCTACCCAGTCATCATTTCTGCCTGTACCCTGTATGCGTTTGATGTTCTTTCCCGCATCGGCTCCATAGTTCTGCAATCTTTGTCGTCATGGCCGACTGACTTGAAAAAGGTGCAGTGTGAGTTCGTTGGGATTGTTTGGTATTTCTGCATCATCGTGCAATGGTAAGGGTCATGACCTGGTTTCTTTCATATTTCACACCATAATCCTCTCTGTGGTAGCGGATTTGGCATTCCAGTTTCCATATACTGCGTGAACATCGAACATTCATTCTTGTGGTGTCCTTCTGTCCTGCATGTGGTACACCAAACGACTTCTCATTTGTCCTTGTTCTTATTTTGGTTCAGCTGAAATATTAAGTTCTTTATATCCTCTTTTAGTTCTTCAACCGAGTCCATTTGCTGGTACTGATTCTCTTCCAATTGCAAGGCTGCCTGCAGGGCCTCTGCTTGCGTTTGAAATTTCTGTTGTCGTAGTGGATATTTTAAGTGTGGGAGTAGTGAGTTGAAAAACAGATGCCGATGTTGCATCTCGGTCATAAGGTATTTTAACTTCCATTTTAATCGCTTGAATATTTGATCGATCTCCCATACCGATTCTCATGGTTTCTGTCTTATTTCAATCATCTCGTTCATATACTGATCCTCTGAGCTCGGCTTCTGGAACTCATTTATCAATAGTTTCTTAATGTCGTCCAATGTCCTTGTCATCCCAGGAGAACTGTTTGTGTCTAGACTCATGTACTAGTCTAGTGCGCAGTCTCTTAGCGTATCGCTAGCTACGTGAGTTTGGTGTTGTCATCAATGATTTTCTTTTCTTCCCAAATCTTTGCGCAAATGAATAAATGCTTCTTAGGGTCTTCTGCTGCTTCTCCTCAAAACTATGGTAATATGATAGTAGGGTCGTGTCCTGCCATTTTGAATACTGAACTACTGCCTCCTCCATGTGGTGTGGATACTTGACTAAGATTGGTTGAACTGGCTCCTCCAGTTGTGGCCCCTTGTGTAGATGTACTTCTTGCTGTCAGACTTCCTCCAAACTTTGGTTGTCTAAACGGTGGTGTTCTCTTTGGTGTATTGGTTGCACATGGGTTTATGGGTTCCATACTGAAATTGATATGAAAGGGATGGCTGTCTTCTCCTCCAGTTCTTGGGCCTCTTGTTTTCTTCTCATAGGTGGCGCGCAGGATTTCCTCAATCTTATCCATAGCCCGAAGATCCTCTACCTCTTATTCATCGCTAGACAAGCCCTCCCTTTCGGCTACGACTCTCTTCTTGGTGTTTATCTTATATTGGTAGGGTGCTTTGCTACGCATCATTCTTGATGATGCCAAGATCAACTTGAGCTGGTTGTCATCCATCAAGATCGGGTCCAAGTGTTCCTCCTCCTTCTTCTCTTTATCCTTCCCTCCTTCCACTCCTCCTCTCTCTATTAGTGCTTCCCCCCTTCCCCATGAGTGAAACAAAGTCTAATTTTATGATTCCATTATCATTACACCTTTTTTATATAGCAGTATATTGATATAAGTATACAGTGATCGAATGTACCTTCCTCTGGGTCCTCGTAGAAATTCTTGCTCGGCTACGTTGTATGAATTTGCTGTGTTTACCGCAAATTCTATGATGAATCCTGCCACAATACTGTCAAGCCAAAATTCTACTGCACGGGTGAATTTGTTGTTCACCTGTTGCAGCTGTTGAATCTGTACTAGAGTCCAATCTAGCTATCGAATCTGGTTCGTTGGGGGGTTATCCATTAACCTTAAAATCCACTCCTGTAGTAGATGCGGAAAATCATAGAAAAAGATTTCATGTAAATCCGTAAACACGTATTTATCGAGGTATCTACATGGTGTGATTCTATAGTTTCTATTGTATTTGTGTGCAAATTATAGCTCTTTAGTTCTCAACCAACCCTTGATTTCTTCTCTTGTGGGGTTCCAAGGTCTCCACATTCCCTTCTAATGGTTCATTGCTCTTCTGTTTCATTCCTTCAGTTCTTGTCCACTCTATTTCATCTACTCAGTCCTCTCTTGTTCCCTTAACACAGAAACATAACCATTTGTTGGTTATCAATTCCCTTCTCAGGTTATCTGAGTATTGACCTGGGGTTCATGTCACTCGGGATTCCAACAAAGCCTCTAAAACTATCGGCCCTCCTGGTAAACCTAAAGGCAACACAACACCCAAAAGGTACTGTGCAGTCTCACCCGAGATAACTTTAAATGGGTGACTGCAAGACTCAGGTGTTTACAGTCTAGGACAGAGTAGGGGATAAAGGGTTTCTTGATCAAGGTCCTGTACTACGAACTGTTACTGCAATCTACTTATTTCTTGAAGTCGCACACATATACTACACAGTATAATTCCAGCAAAGTATAACAGATTCACGACAATGTATTAACTCGTTCATCAAACTTTAACATCAATGGATGAAAGAAAGTAAAGGCATGCAAACATTCAACACATTACACAATTATTACCGTGGTTCACCCCCTCCTGGGCTATGTCCACAAATATTTGGCTCTTGTCTCTTTTCTTATGATGGTTCTTGATTTCCTTGCACCGTGCGCTTACAATCCTCCACAAAACTGGGTAAGATCTATGTGAGGTGAACTAGATCACACCAAGCTACACAGCCCGTGGTCTAATCCTCAGAGCTACCTTCCCTCATATATTCCTTTCTCAACAGCTTACAAAAATCGGTTCATACAACTCAAAACCCTTTACATATCGCCTACGTTCAAACCAACAACAATACTAAGAATCACTCAACAACAATCACAATCCACATAAAAACTAACATAAGATCAACCCTATATGATACTTTCATATCTATATTTATACATTTTGGGCTCTTCATACATTTACAAAATATTACCAAAACCCTAACCCTTCTTACGTTAGGTTTTTCTTCCATGCACGTGCTGTTCTTTCTCCAGCTATCACTTTCCTTTGTGCACGCTTTCTTGCATTCACGTGTGATGATCTTTTGCCAGTTGTCACTTCAGTTTCCTGTATGCTTTCTTTCCCACGATCGTCCTTCTTTCCACTTCAGCCTGGTGCTAACATAGCTCCTCCTGCTTCTCTCCATATCTCTATAATATGTCCTCGGAAGCGTCCTCCATAGCTCTGTGGACCAAACTAATGCCATCCTCCATAAGCGTGGCCTCCAACTGGGGCTTATTAGCGCACGTCTTCTTCCTGGCTGAAGGTTTCTGCAGAGAAACCTTCCTCTTTTGCGATGCTATTGTTCTAGTATGGGGGTTTTTAGGTAGTGTAGCTTCACCTCCTCCTTTCTCTTCTCCTTCATCCCCTCCTCTTTGCGCTTCTGATTCATCTTCTCCTCCTCCTCCGAGTGAGCCAGACCCGTTATCTTCAGAAGCATTGTCCTCTTCATCAGTCTCTATATCCTAGACTTCCTCCTTCTTTTTCTTCTTCTTTGTCCTACTCGACTGTCCGATATGCTCAACTCAGGTGACTATGGGGCTTCCTATGGTGTCAGTGTCAGAGAGTTCTGCATCAAAGACAAGTACAAGAAATCCCTCTGGCCACTCCTTCGTAATCTGCTCCATGTCTTCATCTGTTAGCTTGTAGTACGATTGTAACTCTTCCTGGTTCTAGTCTTGATGCGCAATTATGTAAATGAAATGTGGATCTATGTGGAAATTTTCTATTGGTTTGTATTGGTGCAGGGTGTGCAGTGTCATGCGCGGAAATGAATCGATCGCAACCTTTAGTTGCCGATAGTATGCATGAAACATGACATTGGACTGCCACTGCTTCGTCATGTCGTTGATGTACCTCTGGGTTTAAAAATGACTGGCCAACGACTCCGAGGGTTCGATCTCTGGGAAGGTGGCTCCTTCAAGCATTTTCCAAGTGACAAATGCAATCAAAATGATCAACCAACTGTAATGGAATTCAATCCCAAATCCTGGGCTTCGCGACAATCCTTCTCTAGCTCATTGACGAGTAGTTTGCCCAGTTCATCTGCATGCTCTCCACACATTTTCCTGCGAGGTCCACCATGAACCCAGTGACCTGTGTGGGGCAATTATTCCTTATGAGCTTGCTAGCTATGAGCTGGAAAGTGAGGTGCATTGCGCCATCCTGTATAGAGGCTACCTTGTAACCTCACTTTCCTTTCTCTACTTCTCCATAAGCTTCCTTGATGTGCCATGCCAAGGAATGGTTCGAGGCCTTTCCTGAATAAAACTACTAAGGGTCAAGTCCCTTCACACTCAATCTTGTAATCCGGTGGATCAGTGTCGGATCCACAATAATCCTTCGGTCGAGCCACAGGTATCCACCATGATAGCACAACATGAGGAGTTTAACGTAAGCATTAACCTCCTGGTGGCTTCCAAAATCAGGGATCTTCATTACATTCAGCACGATGGAGTGCGCCAACTCCTTAATCCATGGCTGTGAGATGAGGCGAGGCTTCTTTCCAATTGTCCTCGTGAGATAGCAGTGGGGCACCAACATGGCGTAGTTCTTCCTGAAGTCATTGTTCTTCAATAGCGGGATCCATCCTAACTCAATCCCAATTATGCGTATTCCTTTCAGAATGTACACAGTGAACACGGTGTACTCATAATCTCAAGGAATACTGTCATGGTTAACAAGGCCAGCCAAAGGTGGAATGTACTCTGGTAGGATCGACGATATCTACTTTGCATTAGCCAGATCACCGTGATGCTTACTTCATTGTTCAGTTCTGGGGTTAACACGGCCATAACGACATCCAGTCAAAGGGGAAGCATGAAGTCCTCTAGTCGATGACGCTTGGACACATTCGGATATCGGTCTGTCGGCCATTAGATTCTTGAGGACTTCCTCGAAAAAATTCTCTAATTCACTAGGTTCACCTGACATTCTATATTTTAAACAGATAGGTCAGGGTAGACAAACGGACAGGCAGGGTAGACAAACAGACGACGAGGTCTAGTTTCATATAACATAGCTTGACACTTGGATAATTTATCTATTTAGCTCAGTCAATCATGGGTAGCAAAAAGTGGTCCTGGAGCAATGTCCGACGATTTAAATAAGCGTGGCATCGTAAAATATTCTTCCAACAGCTAGGAATGCTTCCATCTATGTGAATCTGTTCATTATGGCACAGTCTCAACATACCAAAAGAGGTCCATCAGCCCATAAATACATTTTCTAACCATTCCAGAGCGTTGTTATAATGGTTAGGGTGCCTCCAACAGTCATATAACTTCGCCAGGGAAAAGTCCCATTCTGCGCGGTCTTGCTGTTCCAGTCTGCAAAGTCTTCCATTTGGTCTCTGTAGCTTCTAGTAGCTTTTCCAACTTAGCTTTCTTTTTATTGAGCTTCCTTGCCTTCTTCCCTGTGATCTGAGAATATCTAAATTTTTCTGGAATCCTCTTTCCATTCTTATTCTTATCTTCCCCTAGCGCAGTGGCTTCGCATTTTTGAGGTGCCCTCAAAGGGTATGAAGTTGACATCCCTTCTCTTAATACTTCCTGGGTGGATATACTTCTTTCTTGCATAGATAGGTTCTTCGAGACAACTAATTCTCTTGCCTTTTGTCCTTTTTGTGTTTTTATTCTTCTCTGTTGCTTCGACTTATCCTCTCATTCTTCTATTAGTTGATCTATTTTTCTAGCTATGAAATCCCTTAGTTCTTGCTTTTTCTTTTTTGGGGCTTCTTCCTCTGCTTTCCTTTTGATCAGATCTTTCTCAATCCAAGTCTTACCTAACAAAAGTGGGAAAGGGGCACTGTCCCCAACAAACTAAATGACTTCAAATTATTCTTCAGTCGATGTTCCATGAACAATAATAGGTACATTAGTAACTCTTCCACATAGGGTTATCATATTACCCTTAAACAAGCCTATCCTTCCCAATGAAGGTACCATAGTAGGATTTCCTAAAATTTCCCAAGTGTCTTCTGTTATAATATTCACTTGTGTCTCCTCATCCAAGACGCAGTCTATGTCGAAGTCTTCTATTCTCACACTTATGCTTTTTTTTACTTTCAATATCTCTGGTAAACTGACATCTTTGTGAACATCCATCGTTTCTTTCAACTGTAATATCGTTTCTTTCAACTGTAATAACGTAGTCTGAACTTTCTATGAATATTTTTCTTTATGACTCTCTAACATGCCCTTAGTCTCTTGAATTTCTTCATAGTTTTATTGTCTCATGTTCATTCGTTCAACTTTAGCAATCATCCTTGGACAATCCTCAACCTCGTGACCAACAATCTTACAAAAAAGACAAATAGGACACGCATTAGGGAATTCCTTAGCAAGATGTCCCGATCTTTTTCAGTTATAACACAAAGTTAAGCCTCTTTTTCTTTTAAATGTTCCCCAACCTCTTCTGTACTGTGCACTAGGGTCATAGTGTTGGACCTGCAATTTGCAAAAAATTTTCCTAGATTCCTGCATCCACTTACTAGTCCAAAAACTCTTTCTATGCATAGGAATAACATATCTTTCTTCATTTCCATTAAATTTACTCAAGTCAGCCCTTTCTTTCAACTATGCCCTAGCCTTCAGACTAGGACAAAATCTATTAAACATACTTAAGTTCATGCTTTAAAAACAAAATTTTTCACCTATCTTACTCTTGTCAAAGCACAAAGATTTACCTCTTTTAAGATCTTACCTCTTTTCTTTAGATTGGATTTGTTTCTTAGCATAAATATTTGAAAGTCAAGTAGAGTACTGCACACTTCAGCAACATATCTATGCACAAAGATTCTCTTTTTCTTTACTTCAGTTCCCAGCAATCATAGTTTCACATCTCGGCAACATAACCATTTGTTGGCACAGGGGCAGACCCAGGGTTCAACACTTAACAACGCACCAACAAAACCCCGACTACTGGCCCTTTTGGAAACACCTACGAAGCAGGCGAGGTCTCACCCGAGGTAGAAGTAGGGGGGATTACATGACACAGGTGTCTGTAACCAAGCTGGGACACAGATATGTGATAATAACACTTCATGGGGTATTCTATTAACACTTAGAAGATGACATGCATTAGTTTCCTAACCTTATTAACATCACGGAACATACCCAAAGATAAATAGGTGCAGTAAAAATAAATGATTATATATCCTGAGCACTTAGCACTGAGTTACATATAACATTCATTTATCCTTAACACAAGTAAAGTACTTAAGCAACAACAAATCTATCTATCATACATAATAATCAAAGAATTGAGTAGATTCATAACATAAATAACACAACACAAAGAAAACCAAAGACACAAGATATACATGGTTCACCCCAGTATGGGGCTACACCCACCAACCGCTTCGCCTCTTTATTCTTCGTCTGAATCTTAGATTCATTCACTCCTGTGCACTAAGCCACAGAGTCAAGGTTAGCACCAAACAAGAGATCTACACACTGAGCACTAAATCCTCCTTCCAAAACTAAGTCAAGGCATAAAGCCACTCTCTATCAAGCACAGTGCCTTAACACACATTCATTCCCTTGCACAAATCCATTCAACTGCTTGCACTTAGATCTAAAAGACTTTTGAGTACTCTTCTACAATAAATTCTTTCTTATTTATACTTTTACAAACCCTTACAATAAGGCCTAATCATGGGTAAAACCCCATGGGTGGACATCCCATAACCCATTACAAAAACCCTAGAGGACCCCTTATTGGGTCCACATAGCCCAAAAAATAAGTGAGATCCGCGATCTCAAGTTTTCCTGGGCACTCCTTCCTCGACCAATGTGTCGAAGTCCAAAACTGGGCCAACTCTGACCAATGTTTTCTCAAAACTTGGTCAAGGGCCAATAGAGGGAGTACCCATTTGTTTTGCAGGACCTTGTTTGGTGGACAGTTTTGGAGGAACAAGCCTAGCTTGGGATTCCATGGGGATTGAAGCCCACAGGTTGGATTCCAAGGGCCCACATGTCAGATCATGATGACTTGCCTTTGGAGGTCTATAAGACACCTTGAAGGACCTTGCTTAGCCCTCACATGCCAAACAAATTTCCTAGGAGGGGAAAAACATCACTCTTTGGGGCTTGACGTCACTTAGGTCTAGGGTCAGTGGTCATGGAGTTATTTCATGACAGTTGGCATCATTTGATGGAGAGAACACGTTGAATTGTGGGAAAATTCTATGGCACATGAGGAGAAGGCCTTTGGAGGCCAAACATTCCATCCCCAACTCCAATGATTTGATAAATATGCCAAAACGTTGCCCTAAAGGGGTGACATCATCTTATTTTAGGGTTTCTAATGTGCAAAAATTGTAAATTAAATATTATAATTTGGTTTAAGGGGTAAGATAAGGGTTGTTGACCCCTTATGTTATGCTTTACCCTAAGTGGACAAACTATGTTTTAAACATTTTGTATAAATAGAGATCATGTGATTCTCATTTCATAATATAACTCTCTCATTGTGAGAAGTATTTGGCTAAAATTTGTGCCCTCCTTGGGGAAGCCTCTTATCTCTTGTGCTTTTGTCTTGGTTTCTTATTTCTATTGGTGGAAGAAGTAGTGATCTACCTCTCTTGGAGGTTTTCTTTAGAATTTATGGTGGATTTATCTTGGTAAGAGGAGGTTTATCTTTCCATTTCTCGGACTATGTAAGGATTTATCTTGTTGATGCTTCATTTGCTTGGTTACAAGTTTGATTTTCTATATTTTCTTAGGGAGTATAAGGATTTACAACCCTACCATTATCTGTCATTTTTTCCTAGAAGTTATTTGTTGCACAAGGTTTTACTAGGAGAAGTAAAAGGGTTTACACCCTCCTAGTATCTCCTAGTTAGCATTTGCTTGCCTTGGGGATTAAGAAGGTTTACACCCCCAAGGAGATAACATTGTTAGCTCTTTATTTACTTGAATCCATAACCAAATAGATAAAAGAACTAGTATAATTGCATTGGAGAAATAAAATCTTGCATTGGTTAACGTGAAATTTCGTGATCTGGAGGTTGTCTCAATTAGAATCAATTATTTTTTCTATATGCTTGGTTGAGCCTCTAGGGAGTCACCTTTACCTAAGTACTTCTTGCTTCTGTTATAAATTTTCATCTACAACCATTAGGGATGCAAAAACCCTAACACACTTTCATTTATAAATTGCATTTAAACCGTGGAAAGTTGCTAAAAGTTTGCCGTAGTAATCTCCTAAGTCTAGCACACTTTTTGAGTGGATTATTGACAAGTTTTGAAGGTTTATTGCTAAGCCATAAGGCTGTATAATATCTCTTCAAACACCTTTTATTACAGCCTTGTCTCATTGCTAAAGTCTTGTGCTTTCATTCTTAAGTATAACTAGTGTTTATCTAGCCTATCTCTTGCATCATTTGTCAAACTTTTAGCAATTGTTTAGCAGCTTTAATACTTAATTTCTTGTTGATATACAATGTTGTTTACTGATGCAATTAGGGAAAACAAGCCTAAATTTACTGTCCACCTAACATTATACATATATACTCGGATTGTTCTTGTGTCTCGGGCAGGTACATCGTTCTTTGCAGGTGCTCTTATCTCTTGGAAACCTTTGGCTACCACCAAGACTCTTTCTCAAGCCTTTATGCATCTTCCATCTTGACCTATAGGGGGAATTTCCTTCATCTCTTCACTTTCCATCTCATTTCCTCTAGGGTCACCAGGATTCCCCCCTTGAGGTGATTCTATCATCTCTAAAGTGATGGGAATACTTGCCTAAGGTGAAAGTGGATATATGTTTGCTAAGTTGTCACCATTTGGTGGTTGGGTCAGGATTTTCCCAACCTAAAACTTGTGTGATAACAAGGATCATTGAGCAAGAAGGCTGGAAATAGGGGTTTCCAGGAATGAAAGGGGAATTCTTAAAAACATGAGAAGGGGCTTGCAAACTAATAGAAGTTTGCCAACATAATGATGCTATCTGGAATGCTTCCTCCATCCTCCACCCAATGGAACTTATTTACACCTTAGAAAATTGGTTGGAGTAGTTAGGCACATGTTATAATGGATAATGACCTGAAAAAACCCATAAACTCCGCCTAAAAAGGTACATTTAAAAACAATTATATATATTTTTAGTGTATTCTGAGGCATATGCGTTCTGTACAACTGTTAGGGAGCATATATAAAGTTGCATACATGATATGTACAACTATTAGGGAGCATATATACGCGAGATATACAACTGTTAGGGAGCATATATACATGAGTTGTACAACTATTAAGGAGAGTATGGATTGCCAAAAGGTGTTTTTTAGATATTTTGAGGAGGAATAAAGGGGGATTTTGGTATGCAAGTAGGAAAGGGATTAAACAATCAGGCCAATCATGTGCATCTATGCTATGAGGTGGAAAAATATGCTATAGCATTAAGTTCTTCACAATCATTAATTTACATTTTGGAGATTTTTGGTGAAAGCCTAGAGGGATTCACCTCCTTTTGCAAATTTGAGCTAATTGCATGGTTATTATTCATTTGTACTTGTAATCATTCATTGCTAGGATATTTTTACATAGTTTATTCATTTCCTATCCAAAGTATCCAAGGTTTATCATTACAATTTCTTTTAAGCACTCTTGGGGTGCTTTTCCTCACTCAAAACATGCATTTTCTACGTTATTGATCATATATCATATTCCAGAATTTGTGGAAAGCAGCAAGCTGGTCCAATTTACAACATATAATCAAGAGGTAACTCAAGCATATCTTCTATTCTTGGTTTATGTGATTACATATCACTCTCGTGCGATAAAATGTACTTGTTTCTTCATTCAAAGAGTGACATCATAGTGCTGGTCTATATTTCTATTGCAGAATTTTTATTTCAGATCTCAACAGTTAATTAATTAGATCCTAACCCTCTTTATATTGTGGTAGTTATTTCCTAGTTCTTAGTTGAATATTCTCAAGGAATTTGGCTACTCCATTGACACTTGTCTATCTAACCATATATTGAGGTGTGTGTTTGGGAAGTGACTTGTATCATAAGCTACCACGAGACACTGTACAAGTTCATTTCCATGGATTGGGATACCACTTGTGGCTTCAAGGAGCTAGCTTAAAGTGAAGGGGAAACAATGCTGAGGTGACAATGGTGCATTTTTCATGTTTTGTTTATCCCCATTACCATCTTTACAAAGGTTGCTAGTTTGAGTAGTAACACAACCTTTGGTAACACCAACTCTTTGAGTCTTGGTTTTGTAGCCAAACCATGGTAAAGAATAAGTCACCCCAATAATTTGTATTTAAAGGGAAATTGAGATTTCCAAATACATTGACACCTCCTTATCTAGTTTGTTTTAGGATTCCTCACCTCTCACATTTTGTTCAAGTATGGAACAAGTTCAAAGGTATTCCTTACTACGTTATAAATATATTTTGCCACTTATTTGTATAAGGGATTGAAAGGTCCAAATAGGTATTGAAACTAGATCCTAGGCATCCTTTGGCACCTTGATTTTCCATTTGAGAAAGTCAAACACTATCCTCCATGAAACCCACATTCTTTTAAGTGTGGTTGCTAGAAAGTGTGAAGGCCTTAGTATTGATTATGTCACAAAGATGGAAGGGACCTTTGATAACCTAAATGTGTTGAACGTTGACAACCTATTTGGTCAACAAATACTTAGATTATAAAATTTTACAATTTGACCGTAAAATCAAATTCTAATCAATTAGTCATTTCATTAGAGAAAATTTGAGAAAAAAAAGTGAAATCATTAAAGAAATGTATTTTATGGGCTAAAAGATGAATTAACATGTTTTGAGTGAAAAACATAGAAATACAAATTTCAGGTATTCTCGGTTTATCTCATCGTAGATTCACTAACCATATCAAGTGTAGGTTCTCGTTGGATGAAGAAATAAAATCCACATCCAAAGAGTGTACACACTTGATACATTTGGTAGACCTATATATAAATTGAAAATACGTGAAAAACGTTCTCTTTTTCCTTACAAAATACTCAATTTGCAGCTTATTTGAAATTTAGGGAATTTCTATTGGCTCTTATAGAGAAATATGGAAGGCGGATGAAGGCTTTCATGTTAACATTTATTCTCTAATTTCCTCTAGTTTGGATGCTTGGAGGGACCCTAACCCAAACTTGTTTAATTTGGTTGGTGACATTGACTTGTTTTTTGTTATAACCCTAAATTACTCTACATATGCATACCTGGCCTTTGGCCCTCTTGTTGATTTTTAATGACAAAATCATAAATATTTCATTCACACATTTCGTCAAACACTTAGCAACCTAGAGATAATTGTCTTCTTAAATTTCAGAAATGCATACCCACATTCAGAAATTTCTATAAGCAGAAATACACATTGTTAAGCAAAATATGCAGTGGAAAATACACAATGGACAACAACCCATAACTCACAGAAATTTAGGCAAATGCCAGAGAAAACCCCAATGTGGGGAAACCCAACGAGAGAGAGAAATATTATTATTTTGCTTCAGGAAAGTTCAGAACAACATCAATAACATTTTTCAGCCAAGAGAAATACCTCTCACAACACAAAAACTGTCCCCCACAAATCTGTCTTGAAAACCATGCCACAGTTCGTACATCTGTACCTTCTCTTCTGTACGACGTCCTCCTCTAGAAAATTCTTCAAGGGCTGCCTCAAAAATCATGCCCAAGCTTGCCTCGATTTTCATGCCTCAAGAATGTTGTTGTACGGCCTATACGGATCCGTACAGTACGACCTGTCCCAACAAATAACACTGCTGCAAATCAAAACAGAAAATGCCTCCTTGGGATTTGTGCCCTAGCTCTCTTGGGAATCGTGCCCTTCTTGATGCTCACTTTCCTCTCTCAAGCAATCTCTCAACTCACTCCTCTCGTCTTCTCCGGTGTGTTTTTCTCACATCCCTAAGCATGTATTTGTACTTTTCTCTTTTCCCAAGAAACCCTAACTTACATAACCAACTCAATCTAATGGCTATCATAAGTCTAATCTGAGGGCTCATATTTAATGCTCCTCATTAATTACAAAATAAGTAATAAATGCTCATTAAATACTTTTTGGGTCCCACAACTTAAAATCAATTTAAGTTATAAAGTACATTCATTTTATAAAAGCACTTTATTTAAAAAGTCACTTTATAAACATATCTAGGAATTATGACTTTATGTCCTCCCCATGACAAAACACAATAACATGAATGAGGACATCCCTTGTTATATTTCAACACCTCTTACTTGCATTTTTTGCCAAGCAATCACTGAGTTGCTCTTCTAAAAAGCCCATTTTTTGAAGATGTACGCGCCCTGCACCAATACTGCCCACGTACATATGCTTGCTGCACCACTACAACCTGCGTACATATGCATGCTGCACTACTACAACCTGCGTACATATGCATGCTGCACTACTACAACCTGCGTACATATGCATGCTGCACTACTACAACCTGCGTATACTTGCAAAAGTTGAAAAGAATAAAAAATTGCAAGGAATTCGTTGAGATTATGGGCTATTGGGTAGTTTCTCAACTAATCCACCGCCTATAGCCCGTCACCCAACCGAATAACCATCCTTTTGTCATATAAAAGGAGGCTTTGGGGTCTCATTCCACATATAGACATAAGAACAATGAAACTCTTCCCGTTTCACATCCCCTCCTTGCCCCAAGTAATTGCGTCCCTTTTGTGAGAATTACCTCAAAATTCCCCAATTTGCCTTTCTTCCTCCATTAAAAACCCATTTTACTTCCCAAGAAGAGGGTTGAGAGGAGAAGCCATACAGAGGTGCACTTGGAGCTTGGTTAAGAGGAGCCCAAACCAGGTTTGTGGAGTAGTAGCCGACTTTGGTTGTAAGTGATCATTGTATTATCAATAAAAGAAGTACTTTTCCTGTCCCAAATCACGGTGTATTGAATGCTTCCATTTGATTTATGTTTTTATTCTAACATCTAACCATTATTTGTATATGAATTGCATTCTTGTATCTTTTTGTTTGTCTATCTTTGAATGCAGGCCAACCTTGGGAGGAGGTTTGCAGTCAGCGAAGCTTTCAAGCATGAGAGGATCATCACTGGACATAGAGTAGAGGTACAGTTACCCGATCCTTCTCACTTTTTATTTTCTTGTATAAGTTTGGGGTATGTTTGGGGTAGTTAGAAAAGTAGTTGACTTTTAGATGGTTGTGATTTTCCTACATTATGAACCCTAGTGTCGTCTTAAGGGGGGATGTTCCCACTAGCAGAACTGGCGACCATACTGGGGAAGCCTCTAGGGTTTTTAGGGGATTGTTTGGGTGTTTGATTGTTTTTTGTACATTTCAAGTTTCTGTTGAGTTTGTTGAGTCTTTTAAGGGATTATGGTCACCTATTGGTGCCATACCAGGTCTCCCTACCCTATTAGTTAGTCTGTTTTACTTATTTTTTGAGGAATTACAGAGGTGTATGCACCCTACAGTGGGTCATCCCGCATACATACACGCCCTGTCTAGTAAACACCCCACGTACATACACAGGCTGATGAAACAAGAATAACGTACCTGGTTCAAGAAACTGTTTTTGAAAAAGAGGTAGCCAACCTCTTCCCCGATTGAGGTTTTACTTATCAGGGTTTCTTAACAGATTTCAGTGTCTCTGTTTTTACAGTCATATCTTGGGTTAGATGTCAGTTTTCTAGTCTTTTAGAAAGATTCCTTGTGTTTACTTCTGAAAGGGTTTTAGGCGAGTCTTTGAGTTTTTGATCAACCCGTTTGGTGCCTTTAGTGACTCCTTGCGATCCGCAGTGGGCCAAAGGTCAGTTTCAGTCTTGTCTTGTATTTCTTTTTCCCCTTTCATTTTCTTTAAAGAAAAGAGAAAAAAAGATTTATTTCAATTTTTTCCTGTTTGAAGCATTTTTCAAAAAAAAGAAAAAGATTTTTCATTCTTAGTTTGGTAAAGTAGTTGGAGTTAGTTATCTTACTTGAAAGGAAAAAGATTTCATTTTTTAAGTTCTTTACTGATTTATTAGAACTTAAGTAGCTCGTAGTTGAGCGTAATTTCGTTTTAGGTCTTATTTTTAAAGATCTTGAAAAAAGTTAGTTATGAAAAAGTTGGTTACAAAGAGCTAGTTGTAAATCTTTATTTTTCACTAGAAGTGTTTTTTCTTTCTGAATTTCATTTATTTATCCTCTTTTTGTCTCTCAAAAACATCACTATTTTCACTTCCATATCCTTTGAGTTAAAACAATCCATTAAAACGAACACTAAATTTAAAATTAACTAGAGTTTTATGTTTGTAGGGTCAATCAACTAGTTTAGGGTTAGAGCCTTGAATTAGGTTGGAGAGGAAACTCTTCAAGTCTTTTAAACAAACATCGGAGTCAGATCTAGGGAGTGTTAAAAGTCTAGTGACTGAAATTTATCTGAGACCCCCCTCTAACATAGGGGCTAAACACAAGGTCGCGTGAGGAAAGGTAACAGAGATAACCCCTCCAAAGTTAGACTAAACGTAGTGGGGAACGCATATTGAGGATTTGTCGCAGGATACTATTGCTTGCATTTTCCTACAGAGCTTCGTGGACCTCAAATCCGTTCAATATGCTCAGTTGTCTTCCAGACCACTTGCTTTCGATACCCTTGGTAGGTTTCAGACTTGTTATCCTGCTCATTGCGGTCCACCCGACTGTCGACTGTACCCACCTGGTGACTATTTACGAGATGGAAACTTAGTTTCCTTTATTCTAGAGACTTACACAGGTGACTGAGGGGGTATACTGTGGTACCTAGGGAAGACGTTGGGTCACACTTTGCAGAGTATACATGGAGGGTGATTTCGTGTTCGAGTTTCAATTGCATCGGTAAGTTGCTGTAGTGTTGGCTGGCATAACTGTTATTCCAACTAGATAGTGGTTTGATTGGTTTATCTTATAGGAATTTTTCTAGTGTGTGCTTGGTTTTAAACATTAGTTAAAGCCTTAATGTGTCATTGATATTTTCACAAAGTGGAAGATCAAGAGCTCCATCGGTCGTGAAGGCTTCAGGGCCTACCGCCGGTTACATTAGAGCCACCACCGCCACTGTTATGACAAAGACTTTGTTAATATTATGGTAACTGCGGGAGGTATTTACCTCCACATGTGAACTTGACGAGAATAGAAGGCTTCGGAAAGCAAGAGAAAACCCTAATGAGTTGGCTAATAACCCTAGAAGCCTTGTCGGCTCAAGAAGATACTTTATATTAGGTTATTAGCCTCCAAGAGAAGAATTCAGCCAGAGTTAATAATAATATACTGAACAGACACATATCCAGAAGGAGAAGTCGGCCCCAACAAATCTGGCAGAACCAGTATAAATACAGGGTGCCAGTTCTCATTTGAAAACATCTTAGAATTTCAGTTCCCAGTTTGGTGCACACTGCAGTTGCAGTCTTGTGTGTAGGTTTGGAGGAGAGATGATGACACAGCTGTAGCAGTAGCAAGTTTTCAGTATTGGCTTGAATATCTCTTGGCTAGGGTTTGGACTATCTGATCAGCTTTTTGTGATGTTCTATCCTTGGGGAAAGGTGTGCTACCCTTTGTTTGGCTATCTAGCCTAGGGTTTGCTTCCGGAGTAATTCTCAGTCAAGGTTAAGGTGCTCGGAGGGAGGCTTCAACCTATGGTTGGGTGATGAGGGTATCGTCAATGGTAAAATGAGCACACCATATTATATATTCTAATAGTTTATGGGCCCACACACCCTTCAGTCAGCCTAAAATGCTAGAAGGAAGCATAGCCGCTAGATATTGAGCTCATTGAGGAACTGCCGCTAGGGTTACTAGCAGGAACAGTTTCTAGAAGCACTGCAACTAGGGTTACTAGAAGAAGTAGTTGCAGAAACCATAAACCTCTTGTTGAGGAACCTTAAGTAAATGTATTGACCTAATATTCAGACAGATCAATGCACCCTAGCCTAGTGCATGATCCAGGTGGATATTGGGGGCCACTCACCTTTTCCAAATGGCTCAAAACAGTTTTCTGGCCATTTTGGCAATTTACTATTTTTAGAAGGTTTTCACTTCCGGGGCCATTTTGAGGGCCTAAATGAAGTTTTTTCAATATATAGGTTCTCAATGATAGCCTAAGGCATTATTGAGCCCCAAAAATTAATCTCCTCGACGATACCTTTCCAACGAGCTATCACACGCCTAAAACAGAGATCGTATGCAAAAGTTACGACCCCGGGAAGTTGATGCACCAACTTACCCAACAGGGCCCACATGACTTTTGGCGCTTCATCTCCTAGGGTTAGGTTTTTGGATGTCTAAGACTTTTGGCATTCCCGTCTATTGTAAAAAGGCCTTCCGAGCCTCATTGTAATCATCTT
>JZKD02S1954165.1:711751-760280 GCA_000966675.3 Picea glauca | reverse complement strand
TATCATAGACAGTGACTTCCCATTGTGGTTAACATGGGGAGTGGTCTAGGACAGTCATTCTTCTTGGCAGTCACTCTGAGTAGTGGTCAAGTAGAATGGTCCGCCTCGCCGGGCAATCATTCTTTCAAAGTTCATAGTTGTGAGCAATTTTGAAGAATGGTCCATTTTGGAGGTTGATGCAGGACAGACATTCCTTAGGGTTATACATTCTCTCTAGGGTGCACTTTGATTAGTGTAGGAGGAATGGCCCAAGGTGGGGAATGGTCCGAAAATTCATTCCTTAGGGTTATACATTCTCTCCAGGGTGCACTTTGATTAGTGTAGGAGGAATGGCCCAGGGTGGGGAATGGTCCATGCTCAGCAATCAGGGACATAAATTCATTAGGGTTGTACATTCTCTCCAGGGCACACTTTAATTAGTGTAGGAGGAATGGCCCAGGGTGGGGAATGGTCCAAACATTTCTTAGGGTTTATACATTTTATCCAGGGTGCACTTTGATTAGTGTAGGAAGAATGAACCAGGGTAAGAAATGGTCCAGGTTCAGAAATAAAAAACAATCCTTCTTCCTTGTTTGAGAAGAATAGGGAAGATAGCCCACTACTGATGTTCTAAACTGAGGGCAGGTATTCTTTCAAAGCTCACATACGTGAGTGAAATATTGGCTAGAAGATTCAATTTATCTTTAACAATATTTTCTGTGCATGATGGCATCAGATGATTGTTATGGAGACTACCTGTCTCTAGACAATAGAGATATACTACTGTGGTGGATATGTTCCACTATTTTTAGGGAGATATTCCTTCATAACTCATAGATGTGAGTGAAGGATTGGCTCAGACAAATCAGTTTATATCATAACATTGTTTCTATACAGGTTGCTATCAGATGTTTGTTATGAAGACTGTATGACAGTAGATGAGGACTATTGTGGTGAATATGTTTCACTGTTCACAACCATACATTGCTGATCAATTACTTGTGTGTTACTTGGTGTGGTAGTGTACCACTGGATTGTATTTATGTACTACTATGAATAGACACAGTTGTGTTCTATCCTTTTTCTAATTTCCTTGAAGACTATTAGTAGTTTATTGGAAATAATGATCATTCAGATGAATGATGAATAGAGATTTTCCAGACGGAAAACAATTTAGAGATTTTACTCCTCTTGTATCACTCTATGGTGAGAGTGACTTATCCAACATCATATCTAATTACTCAGATGAAGTATGGTTTCGAGAGTTGATGCAGCTAATGGTGATGGTGATGGTGATGCTCATGATCTAGTCATGAAATAGTCTATATGACTATATTGATGCTACCGGGTAAATGTTATGTTTTGTGCTCAAGTCCATTACATGTAAATACCTCTCTAGCTAGGAGGGAGTGTTAATATTATGGTAGTTGTGGGAGGTATTTACCTCCATGTGTGAACCTGACGAGAATAGAAGGCTTCAGAAAGCAAGAGAAAACCCTAATGAGTTGGATAATAACCCTAGAAGCCTCGTCGGCTCAAGAAGATAATTTATATTAGGTTATTAGCCTCCAAGAGAAGAAGTCGACCATAATTAATAATAAAATACTGAACAGACACGTATCCAGAAGGAGAAGTTGGCCCCAACAAATCTGGCAGAACCAGTATAAATACAGGGTGCCAGTTCTCATTTGACAACACCTCAGAATTTCAGTTCCCAGTTTGGTGCACACTGCAGTTGCAGTCTTGTGCGCAGGTTTAGAGGAGAGCTGCTGGCGTAGCTACAACAGCAACAAGTTTTCAGTATTGGCTTGAATATCTCTTGTCTAGGTTTTGGACTATCTGATCAGCTTTTTGTGATGCACTATCATTGGGGAAAAGTGCGCTACTCTTTGTTTGGCTATCTAGCCTAGGGTTTTCTTCTAGAGTAATTCTCATTCAAGGTTAAGGTGCTCAGAGGGAGGCTTTGACCTATGGTTGGGTGATGAGGGTATCGTCAATTGTAAAATGGGCACACCATCTTCTATATTCTAACATACTTGACCAACAAGGGTCATTTGAAGCGACCGAGCCATAGGAAACTGTGCCCAAGCTAGTTCTGAGAGGAGATTACTCGAATCCAGAGGAACCTACTATTTCTGAAATTGTAGTGGAAGCTCCTGGGCTGGCTAACTCTCCGATCACTGACTTGTCATTGCTAATATTGGTACAAGTTGTCCCTCCAAGGGTAACACCTTATGAGTGTCAGATAGTCTTACAAGCAACTATGGAAGCAAATGTTGCTACTTCGTCCGGGAGTCCTCACACTCCATTAATGGATGCCACCACAGAGGTATTCTGCCTCCTAACCCACCTTCATCGGTCCAGACCATAGTGGTCTCGACCCCCTCTACTTTGGGCAGTGGTCTGATTCCGTCATCGGCGACGACCACTGCTCTGTTCACATAGAGTGTGACAGACCCTCCATTTTCATATGTGTTTCCCGACTTTGATTCAAAATTCATCTTTACCTACTTCACCCTACAGACCATGGGTCTGGGGGTAGGGAGCTCGAATTCTCCCTTGTAAGGGTCCATTGGGGGCACCTCAGCATCTTATAATGCTATCCCTTACGGTGGGGGTCATATACCTCCTCCGCCCCCCTCGCTCGGTGGTGCTTTTCAGCCACCCATTAGGCCGAACACGAAATACAACTTGTTTGGAGCAGGCAGTCTAGGACCTTATTCTTACACCACGCTGGTGGGATCCATGCTGTTCTCTTTGTTTGACGTGTTTGGTAATAATTATTTCTCTTCATCTGTTGTCTTAGCTGGGGGCAACCCTGGTTTTGGACAATAGAATCTTGTGCAGGGTACTATTCCTACACAGGGGGAAAGTACATGAGTTTTCTCCTCACAAGGATTTTGGAATCCTTGGTAGGGATCAGTTCCCTTGCAAGGGATGCTGACTGGGGGAAACCCATTCCATGGTCAATGGAACCCCGTACAAGGCTCAATGACTATGCCCGTCAGATCGGCAGGGGGAAACCCCTTCGAGAATCTTTGGAACACAATGTAGGGAGCAATCCCCGCACAACCCTCATCATCCAATTATGAGAATCATCAAATGATATCCCAACAAACTAAGTTTTCATACGCTGCTCAAGGCCATGGTGTTTACCAGAACCCTGGACAATAACCCAACTTTTCCTGGAAACCTGGTGCTAGTCAAACTACAGGACCCCTTTTTCCTGTACATAGTACCCAACCCAAATTATCGTTTCTGGCACCGTTACGCCTATCAAACTTGTCAAGGTTCCTTAACGACCCAATTTTCCATGATTCGTGTTGGCCCCCCATGCCGACTAAGTTTCCCTCATATATTCTAAAATTCGAAGGCAAGCCTAGCGAAGACGCGGGTGATCACGTGACAACTTTCCACCTATGGTGCTTGTCAAATGCGCTGTGAGACGACTCTGTACAGTTGCGTCTGTTTCAACACACTCTTATCGGGGGTGCCACAGAATGGTACATCGAGCTTGACTGCTCAAAATATTCTTACTTTAGTGATTTGGCGATGGTTTTCCTAAACCATTTCCAACTACCTGTGAGATACGATGTCAACACCGAATTTCTGGCTAATTTTCAGCAGACTAAGGCCGATCATATCTCCGATCAAATCCGAGAATGGTGGCATCAGAAGAGTTTGATTAAGGTACTTGTCCCACTAGATTTTCTGTTGGAGTGGTTCCTGAAGTCTTTGGTGCCACTTTTATCCAAAGATGTTGCAACTTCAGGAGTGTTTTTAGAGGAGGCGATAATGAGAGCGCAACAACTCGAACTGATATACTCTCAGTGTGGCTTACTCTATGAGATTTTTCCATATGCACCATGGTCCATCCTTGACAAGGCCAGATAAATGTCTGGACCACATGCCTATGGTATAGTTGGTTCATCACAAGGAAAGTCCACTAATCAACTGTCAAATCAATTGTAGCAATTGTCGACACAACAGACAACGACCAGCCAAACCTTTGGTTCAGCTTCTCCCCCTACCCAAACATCTGATGTACACAATGTGCAGTCGATGAACCCGAAGGCCAACCAACAACTTGAAGGAAATAAAAAACAATGAAACAAGACGGGTAATGGGGATAAGAAACCTAATAACAATGCTGGAAGGGGAAACAAAGTGAAGAGAAAGTTGAAGTATCCATGTAACCTTTTCATGGAGGACCATCTGACTCACCTGTTCCCTTGACTTGTGGAGGCCCAAAAGTTATTGACGCAATAACAACCTGTTGTGCTAACAAACCCATTTTCACATGGGAAAAATATGACTCAAGCCTCTTTAAGTGCGGGTGGGGGCAGTCAGGGACCCCCTGCGTCTTCTAGTAATCCCTCGGCCATGAACATTTACATGATGAAAGGTGACACTTATATAGCGACAAGGGCACACGATTACAAAATGTCAAAATTTTCCGAAAAGGTTAAAGAAGCCGTAAACCCACCTATTCCTCTCCAAATTGAGAATATGATGGGCGAAACAATGACACACATCCTGAAAGAGGCGTTCAAGAAAGCTTCTCATAATCCAAACGTGAGGGTCACCCATAATTACTCTACGGTGGAGGATTTGTCACAAACCCCTTGCGTGATGTCTTCTTTGGAGGTCCTTTAGAGTTTTCCTTCGTAGAGAAAGTATCTATTATCTGCCTTGGGATCTGCAGAGACTTGTAATCCAGGAATGATCGTTCTCGATACGACCAAATTGAAACCTCATCTCCCTTACCACATGGCATTCCAGATAGTAGTGGCTTACCCCGTGAAATATTTTAATCGAAATATTTTCCATACAGTGGTTGATGAAGGTGCCTCAACTTGCGTGATGTCATTAGTTTGTTGGAAGGCCATTGGCCAGCCTATTTTGTCTCTGTCGCCTACTCTGCTTACTTCTTTCAACGGTCATTCATTTAGACCACATGGACTCATCCCTTCTTTCCCCATGCAATTAGGAGGGAAGACTATGTGTGTCAAAGTTGAAGTGGTTGATGTGCCTCTTGACTAAAACCTTATGCTAGGAAGGAGTTGGACCTATGCAATGCATGTAGTGTTTGCCACAGTTTTTTTGGGTCTTGTTGTTTCCACACGAGGGAAAAATTGTAACCATTGACCAATTGTCCTTCTCCCATCCTGACCCTTCATTGGGGGCATCCACGGTCCCGATGATTGATAACCCTCAACCCGACATCGTCAATGTAGGGGTTGGTTTGTGCCCACCATTGATGGGTACTTTCTATTACCCATCTCCTTTCGACAATGTCAAACTTATATTGGCTACCCTCGACCAGCCTAGGGTTGATATTTTTCAAGTGTCATCATTCTGAATGACTTACTTTCAAGATCTGTGGACTCTTCCTTCCCCATCAACTATGATGGAAGGGACAGGGAATTATGGAATGACCATGACCTTTTCCATGACCTTGTCCATGACAGAAGTTGCATATAGTATTTTCCAGCAAGATTCGGTCGACCCTGATCTGACTCCCGCACAGGAGTTAGATCCAGTTCTAGAGATTATTTTGGCTCAAGGTTCCCATGCCAATACCGATTCTTTAAACTTGGTCTTTCCCTTAGATGAGGCAATTATTGAGGCATTGACTGGTCCAGATAGAACCTTGGATGATCTCCATCATAGATCTTATTTCCTCTCGGAGTTAAGAAGAATAGAGGCAGGTGATTTTTTTTTGACTACGACTGGAGATAGGTCTTGTGCTGTTAGTCCTCTGGCTACGCACATAGTTTACACCAAGGGTAATAGGGAAAGTATTGCTGAAACAATAGATATCTCTAGTGATAGAGAAACAATGAATCCTTTCAGTTTTAACTAGATAATAGCAAGGTTTGACATCTCGAAGGAGATTGTCACTAACCATGGCAGTCACTTCCAGAACAAAATCTTGTTTGAGTTAACATCAAAGCTTGGGTTGAGAAAAGAGAATTCATCACCCTACTACCCAAAAGTGAATGGTTAGGTGGAATCTATGAATAAGTCCCTCAAGACTATTTTGTAGTGAACGATCAATTTTTCCAAGTCAAATTGGAATTTGATATTGTACTCAGCACTATGGGCCTACCGAATGTCTGTAAATATTTCCACCGGTTTCTCACCTTTCCAAATCATTTACAGGATAGAAGCAGTCTTGCCTATTGAGTTCCAGATCCCGTCTTTAAAGTTGACTATAGATTTATTGCCAGAAACCTCACCACTTGAGGAATGCCTATTATATCTTGAGTAGCTCGATGAGCAACACCGTGATGTAGACTTGGCCAATGAGGTTCATAAGCAACGAGTCAAGTGTCAATATGATCAGTCCGTTCGTCCTCGTATTTTCTCCTAAAGTGACCTTGTCTTGGTCTACGACCAAGATAAGGATCCCCTGGGGACAGACAAGTTCAAACCCATGTGGTTCGGACCTTTCACTGTGAAAGAGGTCTTAAAAAAGGGTGCTTATCATCTGGTTGACTTTAAGGGAAATGCTTTGGCAGAGCCTAGAAATGGGCTCTACCTCAAGAAGTATTACTCATAGGTTGGTCACCTGGGTGACTTCTTATACATATGTATAGTTCTTATACCATTTTTTGTCTTTTTGTTTTATGGACGTTGTTAGTGTCATAAGTCACTCCTGGATTGTAGCAGGAGTAGAGCCCGACACCCATCAATTTTATGTCATGATTTGTTTGTAGAGGTTGATCAAATGGAAAGAAACTTAGAGCCATATCATTCTAACTCAGAAAACTAGGCTGGAACAACAGTGACATGTGAGGTCTTGAACTAATTTAAGCCAATAATAATGATAGTGGTGAGTAAGTGGAGGGAAAGAGAGGGGAAATAAAGTCTGCTCTAGACATCCAGTCTTCTAGAAGCCTTTACAAAAGAGGAAAAGTATCGGATATGAGATCCTCTCAGAGCAGAATAAACTTCAAAATGAACCTAAAAAGATTGCAGAACTGCTATAATCAAACCTACATTATATAGCTATGCAACACCCAACTGGATCATCCATGCTCCAACTTTCAGATTCAGAGGAAAAGGAAAAGAAGAAGTTGGCTGCAATTAAACAAGAAGTCTCAAATGTTCTTCTATAACCAGAGAACTAGAGGCTAAATTAAAGCTTTACAATCGGGAGCTGTGCTCTACCATCGATCCTTACAAAAATACAAAAATTGAGTAAATATACTCCTAAACATTCGCCCAACAGAGGCGTCTTAGAACTTCCAGGGTGTGGTGTCTCTTCAGTCAAATCTGGCCTGAACTCCTTCATCAGACGTCACCTTAAATTTGCATGGCCTTTAAACGGGGTGGGGGTAGCTAAAACATTAAAGGCTAAAATACTGTGTGCAGACTCCTCTGGTCAGACGAGGACTCAACATGGCTTCTTTGGAAAAAACCAACATACAGGACCATCTCGGGTAGACTGCTTGTCAGAACCTCCATGCTTTGCATTTAATGAGTGAGTCGAGGTTTCAACTACCTCCCACCACCTTCATTTACTTTTGGCAAGGACTAAGATTGAGGCCAAGTTGAACTAGTACCTGGAGAACGCAATGATCCCTTCTGCAGCTAAACCCAACGCTTTAGCCCTTCGCATAGTTCTTTCTATCACCCCACGTGACCACGGGCTGTGACCCTGTGCCTACCTTCAAAGGCGCTTTCGACATTTCACATTTCGGTGATTCCTAATACAATGAAGAATGAGACCCTCTGTTCTCTTGAAGTCGCTGCATCTGAAATGACGAAATGGCTTGATCGTTTGCCACACGTCCCATTGGATGGACAACCTAGATCAATACTTAAATGTGAGACCACCTCTGGCCTGGACCCTTTCGGTTTTTCAGGCTTTGGGGTTTTGAAATGTAGTGGAAGGATGAGACCCTCTATTATCTCGAAGTCCCGGTAGCTGAAATGCCGAAATGGCTTGATCGTTTTCCATGTGTACCACTGGATGGACAACCTAGATCAATACTTAAATGTGGGACGGCCTATGGCCTAGACCCTTTTGGTGTTTCAGTCTTTGGGGTTTTGAAATGTAGTGGAAGGATGAGACCCTCTGTTCTCTCGAAGTCCCAGTAGCTGAAATACCGAAACGGCTTGATCGTTTTCCATGCGTCCCACTGGATGGACGACCTAGATCAATACTTAAATGTGGGACCGCTTCTGGCCTGGACCCTTTTGGTGTTTCAGGTTTCGAGGTTTTGAAATGCACTGGTAGGATGAGACCCTCTGTTCTCTCAAAGTCCTGGTAGCTGAAATGCCGAAATGGCTTGATCGTTTGCCACGTGTCCCACTGGATGGACGACCTAGATCAATACTTAAATGTGGGACCGCCTCTGGCCTGGACCCTTTCGGTGTTTCGGGCTTCGGGGTTTTGAAATTCACTAGAAGGATGAGACCCTTTGTTCTCTCGAAGTCCCGGTAGCCGAAATGATGAAATGGCTTGATCGTTTGCCACGCATCCCACTGTATGGATGACCTAGATCAATACTTAAATGTGGGACCGCCTCTGGCCTGGACCCTTTTGGAGTTTCGGGCTTCAGCGTTTTGAAATGCAGTGGAAGGATGAGACCCTTTGTTCTCTCGAAGTCTCGGTAGCCGAAATGTCGAAATGGCTTGATCGTTTTGTGATTTTCTCCATAGGAGATGAGCTCAGGTGCTTGATCGCATGCAACTCTACGACCCAAACTTACCCGATGGCTGTTGATCTGTCCCATCTATGGATCCTCGCCATTGAAAGACAAAGTGCCCGCTTGCTTGATTTTAAGCCTGAAATGGGCTTCTTCTATGGGCGCTCGACGCTCATGGCTATGGCCTTTGAATAGAACACACTCAACCCATTTTCAAACCCCACTTCTATACATTTACACTAGGGGCCCGAAACCAGAAGAAAACACCATCTTGCAAGAAATTGTGCTAACATTAGGCTCCATGGGGGATAGAGTCATCCTTGCGATGCTCTAAGAACTCATTTGCAGCTTCAGTGCCTTTCTATTGGGCTATGGATTCATCTATTAAGATGAAAATAAATAAATAAACAACTAAAAGGACAATACTACAAAACGAGGAGCCGCCTATGGTTCAAACAAAACATTTTTTTAGGAAATGCCCATTTACTGGGCCATTAAAGACTTCCTCACCCTACAAATCCTGCAACTTATAAGTGTTATTTGAGAATACTTCAGTGATCCTGAAGGGCCCGATCCAGAGGGAAACAAACTTGTTGGTGTTTGCCTCTATCTTGCCTGGGTGCATCCCACTTAAGCACCAAATCCCCGAGCTTGAATTCCTTCTTTGTGACCTTCTTGTCAAAAGCTTGCTTGACCTTCTGCTGATGACTATGGGCCGTGTCCATCACCTGTTCCCTGATCTGTTGGACCTCCACTATTTGATGAATCCTTTTGACCATATGGTCTAGCTCTCCTTCAAGATCCTGGAGGAATTTTGCTACAGGTAACGCGAGTTGAGTGGGAAAAATAGCCTCCATCCCATAAACCAGTTGAAAAGGTGAGGTGCCCAGAGAATTTTTCATTTTCACTGGATTGACCCATAGAGTGAATTTGAGCTTTGAATCCCAAGCCCTCTGATTGTCTTCCAAAAATATTTTGATGAGCTTGATTAGAATTTTATTGGAAGATTTTGCCAATCCATTTCCTTGAGGATAATAGGGGGTGGAGTGAATCAACGAAATTTTGAACTGTTCACAGAACTTAATGAGAGGCTCAAACTTGAAAGAAGCAAAATTATCTGTGAAAATTCTGCTGGAACAGCCAAATATGGCTATGATATCCTCCAGGAAGCTTATAATAACCTTGTGAGAAGCACTCCTGGTGGGGGCCGCTTCTATCCACTTAGTGAAATAGTCTGTCACAGTCAGGATCCATCTGTGCTGGCCACTTGAAGGAGGATGAATCTCCCCAATGAAGTCCAACCCCCACTATTGAAAATGTGCTAAAGCTTCCACAGGCTTTAGTGGTAGTGAGTTGAGCTGCTGCTTTCCTGAGAACCTTTGGCATTTGATAGAAGCTCTAACTTCTTTGCAGACATCAGTGAACAAGGTGGGACAGTAGTACCTAGCCCTAAGGATTTTGTGAGTTGTGGTCTTCCAAATATGATACCCTCAACAAAGGCCACCATGGAACTCAAACATAACTTTCTAGGCTTCCTGTGGGCTCACACACCTCAGCAACACCCCTAGGGGGTCTTTCCAGTACAAGACTTGGTCAATGAGGCAACACCTTATCATCTTGAGCTTTAAATCTCTTGCCTTACTTTTACCCATTCCATCAAGAGGCTTCAGTTCTTGTAAAAAGTACAAAATGTCTCGGTACCAGGTGCATCCTGCTAGTGATGAGCCATCGTGAGAGATTTTGCTGGACGACTCAGCTGGCTGATATTCTGAGTAAGTATCTATGAAGCTAACCCCTAAGGCCCTGCAATTGTATTAAGCCAATAGCTTGGATAAACCCTTCCCTTTAATCAACTTTGTGGGCTTTATCTCTAGGTCAAACTCCAAAATCTTGGCGATCCATTTACCTCTTTTTCCATCTACGTCAGGCTGTATAAGGATATCTTTCACAGATGCTGAAGGCACGTACGTAGTCACTTTTTAGTGCAAGACATAGACTCTGAAATATTTGAGAGATTTCGCTAGGCTTAAGCTTGTTTCTCTATGATTTCATACCTGATCTCTGCATCTCTTAATGCCTTGCTGAAGAAGGAAATGGGCTGCTCTCGACCTTCCTCATTTTTCGACAACAAGATCATTGCTATTGTATCAAAAGAAGCGAATGAAAAAATTAGAAAATCCTTGGAATAGTTAGGACTGATTAGCACAGGTGCCTCAGTCAACGCCCTTTTTATTTGGATGAAATATTCCATGGGCTCAACAATACATTTTACTTCACTTTCTTTCCTGAGCATGGCTGTGATGTGTTTCACCAACTCAGCAAAATTTGAGACGAATCTCCTCAAAAAATTAATCTTCCCCAAAAAGGCATGAACTCCCTTCCTAGATCTCGGAAGTGGCAGGGTATGAATTGCCTCTACCCTGTTGGGATCAATCCTCACTCCCTTCGCTGATACTATATGGCCTAACAGCTTCCCCTCCTTCATAGAAAAAATAGACTTCTTGGGATTTAAAGAAAGGCCAAACTTCCATCATTTTAGGAAAACCTTCCTTAGGTGATAGTAGTGCTCCATATCAGACCTAGAGAAGACTGTGATGTCATCTAGATATATTACCACAAACTGGTCTTTCTCTCCTATGAAGGCCATATCCATAGCTCATTGAAAAGTTGCTCCTGTGTTCATAAGTCCAAACGACATCTTGGCATACATGAATGTCCCCGAGGGAGTGGTGAAGGTCGTCTTCTCTTTGTCCTTAGGAAAGACTGATATCTAATTATACCCAAAGTAGCCATCAACCATGTATATCTTGGATGAACTAGTCACCCTCTGCAATATGTGTTCCATGTTGGGAAAGGGATAATTGTCTTTCTTTGAGCTCCTATTGAGGTTTCTAAAGTCAACACAGAGCCTGATTTCCCCACTTTTCTTCCTCACCGGGACCAAATTGTCCACACACTTAGAATATCTTAAGGGAACAATGATTTGGGCATCTAACAACTTCTTTACTTCTCTCTCCATGACAGGCAACAACATGGGATTTATCTGTCTTAAATTCTGCCTAAATGGTTTAGCCTCCTCCTTCAGTGGGATCTTGTGTTCAATGACGGACATGTCATATGTCTTGAGGTCTTCATAAGTCCATGTGAACACATCAACAAATTCTCTTAATAGCTCAGTATATTCGGCTCTCTGTTCTTTGGTTAGGCTGCTTGACAACCTAACAAATTTAGGCTCCTCCTGTGTGCCAATGTTGCACTCAGCTGAATCGACATCTTCATTTGAAGCTTCACCCTTTACTGCCACATCATTACCATCGAACAATATTTCTAAAGGGACTAGTCCCTTTGGAATGTGATTGCTAGGTAGTTGAATAATCTGGTGCTTAGCAATTTTATTTAAAAATACCTCAGGGCAAGGGTGACTTTCAAGGTCAGGGTCCTGATCAATGTGCAATGCAGAAAATTCATTGACAGCCTGCAGAAAATTCTTGATTTCAAGATCATCTTTGAATACCTTCCAATGTATGATGTTGTTTGGTACAACTGTCCTATATTTTATCTCAACATCATATTTTCTCTTAGGCGGCAGAGGGATCCTGAACAGACTCACTGAAATGGCTAAGGAATCGACCAAAGCATTTTTCTCCCTTGGAATAAAAGAGATGTTGAAAGCTGAGAAGAAATTGTCAATCAAGTCCCACACCTCATTTCTGTATCTTCTGAGCCGAGGATGCTTGGCCCGATAAGCGTTTCTGACTTGCTGAATAATCACCTCAGCATCTCCAAACAGTTCTATCTCCTCTATCCCCATCTCCTTTTCAGCCCTTAAACCCAATACCAGAGCTTCGTATTTCGCCACATCATTGGTGGCTTCAAATTATAACTTGTATGACAGGGACATGGTTTCCTGACAAGGTGACACCAACACCACTCCAGCGCCAACTCTTTCACTAGAAGAAGCCCTATCAAAAAACATCTTCCAAACATAGGTGGTTGGAGGAGGCATATTGTGATTAAAAGGGGGTTGCCTTCTGATTTGAAAAGGGGCTTTAGGAGCATTAGTGAGCTGCAACAAACTAGATCCCAAATCAGTGTCTAGTGCAAAGATAGGGTGATTGGTGGGATTTGCCTCATCACTAACAATGTAGGCCAGTTGGGATTCTCTGTACAACCTCCTGTGTTCCCCTCCAAAGAATGGAATGGTAGAATATGTGAGATCCATTTGTAATGTTCCTCCAAGTTTTTTAATCCAAGATCTTGACAACAACATGCCGAAGTTGGGAGGAACATCAGCTACTATAATGTCCATGACCACACTTTTCATTGGCAACTAAAACAAAGAGAAAACCAAGTCTTTGATGACTCTGAGGCATTGCACCCTCCTTGAATCGAAAGATTAAAAATCATGGTAATCCTTTGTCACCTCCAGTCCCAATTCTTCCATGACTATTTTGGGCATAAGGTTGTGGGAAGCCCCTGAATCCATGAGGCAATTATGTAGCACCTTATCATGTATGTTCAGGGATGTGTAGAAGGGAGGGGATGAATCATCTCTATCTTCTACCATGGGACCTAGGACAACTGCTGAATTTTCATATTGAAGATTTATTGAGTCTGTGGAAGGCTGGGGGGGCTTAGATTGTAGCAGCTTAGAGAGGGACCTTTTGAAATCTTCATTTTTAACTAGTTCTGAGAGGGGTACATGAATTCTGATCTTCTGAATCTCATGCTCAAAAATAAAAGAGGATAAGGGGCTTAGGAGGCTCCCATACCTCAAAGACAGGCTCTTTGACTGTTGACGAAGTATTCTGAGTTTTCTTTTCTCTAGTAGTTATCGTTGCAGCTTTAGCAAGCCTTTTTGCTATGAGAGGCTAATCCCAACTGTCAAAAGTATCATTTTTCTTCTTTGACCTAAGATGGTATCTGTTAGGAGCATTGTTGGCCTTCTCCCCTTTACCCAAATCATTGATTTGGATGTTCATAAGGGACTCTTCATATGCATCTTGAGTCAAATGGGGAAAAGGGGAGGTGTCTTCAATGCAATGAATTTCAGGGTCAAGTTCTTCTATCTCGTCTCCTTTCTCATGAACAACTATGTTGCTTTGGAGAGGGGTTTGAATCCTCTAATCATCTCTGTCTCTACTCCTTGGTTCCCTTGGGAAGACCTGTGGCACATTGTTACCAGGCCTCCCGAAACCTCTGTTGTTAGTATTTCGGGAATTTTTGTACACGAGCTTCCCCTCTAACTCCCACCTTTCCATCCTAGCAGAAAGAGATTTCAGCACTTTAGTTACCTCATCCATATGAGGAGGAAGGGGAGAGGAATGGGATGAGGAGGCTTCAGTTCTCCTCCTGGATATGTCTCTGTCAGCCTTACTCCTGAGTCGGTCAATAGCCAATATATTAGACTCTACTTCTACGACTGCATCATGTATGTGTGCTAGAGTGGTGGCTCTCCTTTCCCTCAACAAGAGGCAAAAATCAGGATCAAAAGTGCTAGCATAAGTGATCTTTGCAGAAGCTTCCGAGGGCTTAATCTCAGCGGGGATTTTATTGTACATTTTGTTAAATCTTTTGGAGAAGTCAGAAATAGACTCTCCGTCTTTTCTCTTCAAAGATCCAAACTCTGTCATGTAATACATGAAGTCTTTTTTGTCTCCCCACTGTCTCAAAAAGGAATTATCCAAAGCCTCAATCCCATTAATAGATCCAAGAGGCAGGGCCCTAAACCATTTTCTAGCCTCACCCTCAAGGATATGGATGAAAATCCTCATCCACACATATGCATGCATGATGACATGATCGTCTGTAATACCGTAAAAGGCTTCAAGGTGTTCTTCTATAGTTATGTCCCCCTCGCTCGTAAACTTGGGTAGCTGTTTGAGGTAGCCATCTACTGGAAGGGCGTTGAGAGGCTGAGGTAGTAGAGGGGGAGCATACCTAGTCGCTATAATAGCTTCCATTCTAGTCATTGGGGGATTTTATCTTGCCATAGGGATATTAGGTGGAGGAGAACTCGGAGGGGAAGGAACTTGAATAGGGGATACTAGAAATAGGCTTACCGGGGTGAGGGAAGTGACAAGGGTTTCTCCCTCTAGTCCAAAACTAGGAGGAGACAACTTGGCAGGAACACTTTCGAAATTCAAGAAACGGGAGGCTTCAAAAAATGATCTGTTGCGAATCTGAGGAGAAGAAAAAGGAGTTTCTATAGAAGGAGATGGAAAATTACCTAGTTCAGTGGTGGAAGTTTCTCCTTGGGGGGCCTTTCCTCTTCTGAAACTTGCCTGCGACTCAGCTTCAGGTGTAGCAAGAGGCAGCTGTGGATGGGACCGCGTGTGTCTACCTATAAAAGCCACAATAAAAATGGTAGGTTTGCCACAATGGAGTCATCCCAATGGATTCACCAGGTGCATAGTAGCAATCTTCAAAGGCTCTAATTCCTGATGCACCTTCAGAATCAGAGGCTCAATGTCGTTAAATCTTGGGGAAAATTTTCAATTTTGTCCCCGACAACGGTGCTAGAAAATGTTAGCGTCAGAAGTCACTCCTGGATTTCACTAGGAGCAGAGCCCGACACCCATTAATTTTGTGTCATGATTTGTTTGTAGAGGTTGATCAAATGGAAAGAAACTCAGAACCATATCATTCTAACTCATAAAACTGGGTTGCAACAACAGTGACATGTGAGGTATTGACCTAATTTAAGCCAACAATAATGATAGTGGTGAGTAAGTGGAGAGAAAGAGAGGGAAAATAAAGTCTTCTCTGAACATCCGGTCTTCTAGCAACCTTTACAAAAGAGGAAAAGTCTCGTATATGAGATCCTCTCAGAACCGAATAAACTTCAAAATGAACCTAAAAATATTGCAAAACTGCTATAATCAAACCTACATTATATAGCTATGCAACACCTGATTGGATCATCCATGCTTGGGCTTTCAGATTCAGAGGAAAAGGAAAAGAAGAAGCTGGTTGCCATTAAACAAGAAGTCTCAAATGTTCTTCTATAACCAGAGAACTAGAGGCTAAATTAAAGCTTTACAACCGGGAGCTGTGCTCTACCATCGATCCTTACAAAAATACAAAAACTGAGTAAATATACTCCTAAACATTCACCCAACAGAGGCGTCTTAGAACTTCCAGGGCGTGGCATCTCTTCAGTCAAATCTGGCCTGAACTCCTTTGTCAGATGTCACCTTAACTTTGCATGGCCTTTGTAGGGGGGGGTAGATGAAACATTAAAGGCTAAAATAGTGTGTGCAGAGTCCTCTAGTCAGACGAGGACTCGACATGGCTTCTTTGGAAAAAACCAGCATACAGGACCATCTCGGGAAGACTGCCTTCCGAAACCTCCATGCTTTGCATTTAATGAGTGAGACGAGGTTTTAACTCCCCCCCCCCCACCTTCATTTACTTTTGGTAGGGACCAAGATTGAGGCTGATTTGCATTGGTACCTGGAGAATGCAGTGATCCCTTTTGTAGCTAAACCCGACTCTTTGGCCTTTTGCACAGTTTTTTCTATCACCCCACATGACCACAGGATGTGACCCTGTGCCTACCTTCAAAGGTGCTTTTGGAATTTCACATTTTGACGATTCCTAATATAGTGAAGAATGAGACCCTCTATTCTCTCGAAGTCCCGGTAGCCGAAATGCCGAAATAGCTTGATCTCTTTCCATGCATCCCATTGGATGGATGGCCTAGATCAATACTTAAATGTGGGACCACCTCTGGCCTAGACCCTTTCGGTGTTCCAGGCTTCAGGGTTTTGAAATGCAGTGGAAGGATGAGACTCTTTGTTCTCTCGAAGTCCCAGTGGTTGAAATGTCGAAATGGCTTGATCGTTTGCCACGTGTTCCACTGGATGGATGACCTAGATCAATACTTAAATGTGGGACCGCCTCTGGCCTGGACCCTTTCGGTGTTTCAGGATTTAGGGTTTTGAAATGTAGTGGAAGGATGAGACCCTATGTTCTCTTGAAGTCCCGGTAGCCGAAATGGCTTGATTGTTTGCCACGCGTCCCACTGGATGGACGGCCTAGATCAATACTTAAATGTGGGACTGCCTCTGGCCTGGACCCTTTCGGTGTTTCGGGCTTCGGGGCTTTGAAATGCAGTGGAAGGATGAGACCCTCTGTTCTCTCGAAGTATCGGTAGCTGAAATGATGAAATGGCTTGATCATTTCTTTTGGCCATAGGAGATGAGCTCAAGTGCTTGACCGCGTGCAACTCTACGACCCAAACTTACCCGATGGTCGTCGATCTGCCCCATCTGTGGATCCTCACTGTTGAAAGACAAAGTGCCCGTTCGCTTGATTTTAAGCTCGAAATGGGCTTCTTTTGTGGGCTGTGCTTGACACTCATGGCTACAGCCTTTGAATAAAACACACTCGACCGGTTTTCAAACCCCACTTCTATGCATTTACACCAGGGGCCTGAAACTAGAAGAAAACACCATCTTGCAAGAAATTGCGCTAACAGATGTGTCATTATTTATGTCATATTTTTCATTGTGGCAGATGTGAAGTGAATCGAAGGTGTTCTTTGGGTTTGCGGATGACGCTAGACGATACACTCGGAGGCTTTCTTCCGCATCTTGGGTGATTTTCATGCCTCAAGGCCAGTTGTTGTCTTCTGGAGGTATCTATCTAGGTGACACCACAAATAATGTCGCCGAGGACAACACAATGATAGAGTTTCTTCGTGATGCTTTTTTGTATGGAATTTCTCACCTCCGAGTCTACTTAAGTGCTCAACTGGTTGCGTCCCAGTTAAATGGAGTTTATCGCATTTATGATCCTACTTTACACCGACGTTTCCTTAGGGTATGTCTCTTAGAATGTTTCTTTAATTACATTACGTATATCCATGTTCCTAGGAGATTAAATCGAATGACATATTCTCTAGCTAATCAAGTATTAGATTGGCATTTTGCACACACATAAAAATAAGAACACACATACACATGTACATACATTTGTAAAATTGTGATCCATAAGACATAAAAGATGTATATATATATATATATATATATATACATATATATATATATATATCTCAAAAAGTGTCAGAGTACATAGGTGGGCGCGAACACCTCAAAAATAATAATTCAGTATACATCATGGGGCTTATGCCCTAAAAAATATACAAAACGTGCCCTTAGCACATAATGAGTCCATCCTATCTAAGATCGGGGCCTATTGGCCTTGCCGTAGTGAACGACAGTGTTAGCCAAACGCCGAAAAATTTGGAACCAAGTCTGTGGCACCCCAACTACATAAGGTTGCATGGATGGCGGGAGATCCTTGATCTCGGCCATGGGAACTGCACGAGTGAGAATAGTGAGGTTTCGATCCACCCATCTTAGAATTCTCTCAGCCTCTCTTGCTGGAGGTCCCCCTGCAGCTTCTACTTCGTCGACTACTGATGCTATTGACTTTGGTCGAGGACGTCACCTGGTCCTCGAGAATTATGTCAGGTGCACTGGTCCCACATCTATACATAATAGATACATAGTTGTCAATACTCTGATACATATAAAAAATGATATATATGAAAGAAAAAAAAAAATTAAATAACATAAAAAACATGTACGTAACCCTCCTCGCTCCTCTCCGAAAGGTACGGGCATGTCCAGGTCTCTGGAGAAGTTGATTCCAGCATAGGGGTAGTACTCTATCACTATAATTTGCCATGCCCACCAGTCGAAGAACTTGTCATCGAAGGCCTCTATGGTCCTTCCTCCCCCCTATCGTGGCATCAATGCTACCCATCTCCATACCACTAGGAAGGAGGCAACATGCCCCTGTAATGTCTCTCTCGGACTTAGTTTGGGTACCCTCTTGAATAAGAACGAGCAAAAAATGGTATCGAACCTGAATTTCTTGTTGCTACGCTCACAACAATCTGTAAGGTGCCTCTTCATGAAAGTGAGCATGGTCGTACTCTATTCAAAAATACGTGCATCTAGGCACTGCATGGCACAATACATGTGCACTCGGGAAGCCTGGTGGATGGCCGTGGATCCAATGATCCGCCCAATGAGTAGTAGGATCACCTTCAATGACAAGTTGGCGATCTTGTTGATGGGCACTTTTAGAACCTACTTTCTCAGTGCCAGCCTCACAGTGCATTCCGATGTAGTCGACGATGTTGAAGGGCCTAGGGGGAAATGTACGCAGATTGAATGGTTCCCCTCTCCTTGAGAGACCAGTCAAGAAATATATATCCTCAGTCATTGGAGTCAACGACTGCCCCTCAATCATAAATTCCTCCGTGTCTCGGTGTTTATGCCTCTATGTAATATCCCCAAGGATGAGCCCTTTTGTAATCATGTTTATGAATTGGAAATCATGTTTTATAGGCTGGTGAGCCAAGTTAATATAAGCTAGTAAGGCTTATGAGTTTATTAGGCCGGAGAGACTAAGTGTTAAGGCCAGGAGCTTGTTTTTTTTTGTATATGTAATTATACAAAAAATTAATAAAATTATAACACCGTTGTGTGCAGACCTACCACGATGAATGAGTGATGGGGGAATAAGATTCAACAGAGTGGGTAAGGGATTGGGGGATGGAAGGTTGGAAAGAGAGGCTAATTGTTGAGCCTAGGGGCTAAGCCTAGGGGCTTAAGTCCTTGGGAATAATATTTTAATATTATTCCAAAATCCATGTGAATTCTATTTTTTATCCTAAGTCCAGGGAGAAGCAATGCATGCAGTCCCAAGTGTGTAAAAGGGAACGTATGAAATACCAGGAAGACAAGTGTCAACCTGGGCACATGCAGTTAAAATCTGAAATGTCAGTTGAGTTGGGGGTTCGATCTCCATTCTTCCATCCATTGTCTGAACTGTGTGACCTCTACACCTAAGCTCTTCACATCACACACAGCTCTGAAAAACTAAAAACATGAGACCTCTGTGATGACCCAAAGGTATTCCCATAAAAATCCATCAGGTCCCTGTGTTTTCCCTCCATCCTTGAAATCTACATATTTCCTGTCACGCATCCTGTAACCAGTAAACTGTGAGCCGAATTGTGTTTGTTGTAGAACCCAACACCTAGATAATCACTTGAGCATGTTGTGTTTAAGCGTCTGGTCATTTCCATTTATGGGATGATGCCAATTTATGTTGGGGTCATCATCCTGGTGTCAGCTGAGTGCTGATGTTGTTGCAGTTTTCCTCACCCGGTTGGAATTGAGTTGAAGAGTGTTGAAGAAATAGACTGTTAGGCTTGTGAGCGACTCTCTCTGGGTGAGAAAGTGCATGGAGGAAGTGAGAAATCTGGAAAGGAGTCCTGTAACTGCCACAGATCTCTGAAAATTCTGGTCCGGTCTATTGCTGAAGCCCAAGGCAAGGGAGGTTTAGCAGCCGAAGGACACATGTGACAGTGACGGTGTATACTCCTGGGGTGGGATAAGCACATGTGGAATGAGAGTCTGTGAGCAGTGGGCGTAAGTGACTCCTGGGAGAGAATCCTTCCTCTGTCACTGTGTGTATTCCTGTTGACCTTGCCTAGCCTAGGACTTCCTTACCTAGTGGAGCTTAGTCCCATATCGGGGGTGACCTACTACTGAGAGTGATGAGCAATGCAGTCTAAGGCTGGGAGGTTCATGGAAGGTCTGCATGTAGTTGGTGGAATTACACTAGTTTAAAAGATAAGTGTTAATTTTGTACTTAAACTTATAAGTATATGCATGTCTGTGATTCTTTAAATGTTATCATGTATTCCGCTATAATCATGAATTACTGTTAATCCCATTATTTCTGCATGTTATTCGTAATTCTGTGTTTTCTCTGTATGGTTTAGTTAAATGTGTGTAATATGAATTAGTGCATGTTATATATATATAAGTATGAGAATGTTGTTCTATGTAGTAGCATTTCCCGACCAATGGGTTGACGACTGGGGATGTTACACTCTGCGTCTAGGTGCCAGTAATCCATGAGGGCATTCAGTAGCCTGGGTTGTGCCCTCATAAGCGGACACCAAAAGAAATTCCACAACCCCATTGTTTCAATGCGACAATGGAAGAATGGACCTCATCGAGCAAGATATCGATCTCCTCATATTCCCTCTCCCTCTAGTGGACATACATCCTGTTCCATGACAGTTCAAAGGGGAGTTAGCTCTTACATTTTTTTATTTTTCCATGCTTTTGAGGGTGTACATGGGCTGTCTTGGACACAATCGTGTATGTCTGTGGGAAGACTGTTTTCTGCCCGCGAACATACGCAGGTTTCCTTGGAAAAATGTTATCCCTTGACCAAGTTTTGGAGATCCTTGGTCAGGATTGACATATTCTGGGAGTTCGACAAGCTGTCGAAGGTGGAGCGCAAGTCGAAGCGGAGATCACAGGATCTCGACCCCTTATTTAGGGATTTTTGGGTTTTGGGATTATGTAACGGGTATGGAAATGTCGGCCCATGGGTTTACCCATGTTTAGGACCCTTTTGTAATGTATAAATAGAAGCTAGGCAATGTAAGAAAGTGTGTGATGCTAGGTGCTAAGTGTAAATGATAGTTGTAAATGCTTCGTGTATACTATGTAAGACTTTCAAGGCTAAGTGAAAGTGACTATAAGAGATTGTGTAAAGGATTTGTGTTGTAGCCTAGCTCAAGGAAGGAGGATATAGCAGAGTGTGTGCAAATCTCCTGTCCTATGTGGAGTAGGATCTTGTGGCTCTGTGCATGTAGAAGTTTGATAGAAGACAATAAAGAAGAAGAAGAGTTGGTGGACGTAGCCCCAGGCTTTTTTGAACCATGTATATCCTGTGTTGTGGTAGCTTTGTGCATTGTGGTTGTTTTATTGTTCATATATGCTTAGTGAAATGATGTATTCTTAGATGAATATGATATCTTAGTTCCTAATGATGTTAATAAGATGCTATATCTGACCTATGTTGATGTGCTTAGTGCTTGACTGTAGTAGATCTTGTTGAATACTATGCTTCTTTGTAAGTAGGGTTTATCTGCGCCGTGAATTAAGGGTAAACACTAATGAACTATAACTTCTAAGTGCTTTGCTAGGTATTTGTAATCACAAATATGTGTCCCATCTAGGTTGTAGACATCTGAGTCCTGCAACCACCCCTGCCTCTACCTCGGGTGAGAATTCATCTACTTTGCAGGTGATGCCGAAAGGGCCGGTAGTTAGGGTTTTGTTGGTGTGATGTTGAAGCATTGAACCCTAGGTCTATCGTTGTGCCAACAAATGGTTTCATTGCCGGGACCTAAAACTGTGATTGTTGGGAACCGAGGAAAAGAAATAAAATGCTGTGCATAGATATGTTTCTTTAGTGCATAGTACTCTACTTGACTTACGAATCTTTGTACCAAGAAATGAGGCATTTCTGAAGGAAAGAGGTAAGATCTAAAAGCTTTGTGCTTTGTTAAAGTTAATATAAGTGGACATTTTTGTTTCAAAAGTATGGATCTAGGTATGTTTGATAAATTTTGTCCTAATCTAAAAATTAGGGCACAACTAGATGAAAGAAGGTTTGATACAAGTAGATCTGATAGAAATAATGAAAGATATGTTATTCCTATGCATAGAAATAATGTTTGGACTAACAAATGGATGCAGGATCCTAGAAAGAATTTTTTGCATGTTAGTTACTATGATCCTAGTGTGCAGTACAAGAAAAGATGGGGATCATTTAAAAGAAAAAGAGGATTAACTCTTTGTTACGGTTGAAGAAGACAAGGACATCTTGCTAAGGAATGCCCTAGTAGAAGACCTAGTTGTCTTTGTTGTAAAGCTATGGACCATGAAGTTTTGGATTGCCTTAGAATGATTTCTAAAGTTGAAAAAATGAATATGAGACAGGAACACCCTGAGGAAGGCCAAGAAACTAAGACCATAGTAGAACCCCAGAAAGAATCAGAGCCTGTATTACTACAAATGAAAGAAACCCTAAATGATCATAGAAATATCAATTTATCAGAGATATTCAAAGAAAAAGAGTGCATAGAAACAAGAATAGGAGACTTCGACATTGACTGTGTTCTGGATGAGGAAACAGAGGTGAATATCATGACAGAAAGAACCTGGGAAATTTTAGGAAAGCCTGCTATGATTCCTTCATTGGGAGGAATAGGACTATTTAGAGGAAAATTGATAAAACTATGTGGACGACTTACCCAAACCTCTATGAGTGCTCATGGAACTTCGACAGAGGAAGAATTTGAGGTTGTTAAATTTATTGAGAACAATGCCCCATTTGCTATGTTACTAGGAAAACCCTGGATTGAGAAAGATCATACCCGAAGAAATGAAGAAGAAGCTCTAGAACAAAAAAAGAAAGAATTAAAAGACTTCATGACTAGGAGGATAGCGCACTTGATCGAAGAACAAGAGAACAGGTAGAAGTTGTTCAGAAACAAAAACTTGGATGTCGAAGTTGAAAGAACCTAGGATGACTTGAAGCATCTGTCTGTACAGGAGAGTAGAGAAACTACCCCAGACAAAGAGGAAGTATTACTCTCTAACCCTATGAAATAATCTCAACATCGTGAAGTTACTATGCCAAAAGGAGATGAATCAGAATGGAAAGAGGAATACCGAGAGGCAGATCACAGGGAAAAATGATAGAGATCTCAGTAAGAAAAGAGAAAATATAGAAAAGATGCAGGAGGTTCCATAGGGGAATTCACAGAAGAAAGGTTTGAAAAACTGGAACTTCGCTGGGATATTAGAACAACGCAAAGTGGCACTTCGCCATGGTGGAGCAATATAACCGTTGGAGGTATTGTGACCGTTAGACTGATGCTCCCGAATGGTTAGAACAATAGAAAGCTCGTCATCAGGCCATTGGGACCATGCCACAACAGACAAAACTACATTGATGAAGGCTTCCCGTCCATTGGGGAGATCCGTTACATCACTGTTTACTTATTCCATCGACTGTTGCATCAAGAACACTTTCGCGAATTGTATCCGAGCCAACAAAATAACTCATTATTTCCGCACTGTGTTTACTAATATTTTGCCACCTATTCGATTACATTGAACGTTTGTTCCTCGACCCTAGTTCTTCGATCTCGAGCGTGCATGTCGGACGAACTCAGCGTGATAGAAAAGTCCGTAAAATAATTTCGCATCAATCTAATGGTCGAAAAAGTAATGTCTGCAGGGATTCAATATTCATCCATGAGAGGAGTGCAAGCCTCTCCATTGACTGCTCGCGGATCTGGACCATCTTGACCTCCAGCCGAGAAAAAAACCAAGCATCGATATGACTTAAAAAATGTGAAGTTAATCCTGTCTATCCTTCCCAACTACATCTCGCCTCTGGCCGGTGCAGTGAGTCATGACAGTGTCCCAAGGAACTTCAATTACACTATGTTACTATGTACCTCCCGAAAGGGATATGTGCAGTTCGACCATAGCTAGATAAGATCATGGCATTAAAATTCGGTGACTTCAACTTAGGGGATCGCAAGAACTACAACATTCTTGCTCCTCATAGGTATTTGACTAGAACGAATGGGAAGAACTCGAGGATAATCCCCCAACCATGGACTATGGACCTCACACAGTCCACTATCTTGAACATGATGAAGATACCACATTTTGGAAGGCACCAAGAATTTAATGCGTGCGTTAAGCTCCTGCTTTCATGCTTCCATGGTGTCTATCTATGGCTAGATAGATGCATCACTGTCGATCCAACGCTGATCCATAGGATCACCAGATTAAGCATGCAGAGACCCGACCCGCAAGAATTTTACCTAGGGAAAGCTGCAGACCACGCACTGGCATAGAGGATTAAAGATACATATGGAAATGTAGAAAAGGGGACACGAGGCTACAATTTAGCCTCCATACAGAATGGTGCAGTGCGCCTGGCCTGCCAGTTGATCGTAGAAAATCTAGTAAGAAAGAAAATACCTATGTAGGTCACGGGGTTCGTTGTCGACCTCGCTGGAAAATGCGTGGAAGGAATCCAAATGAACTGGGAAAAGTACTTAGTCAACCAGTTAGAATTGGATTGCCGTGAAGCTCAGGATCAGGGATATGAGTTCCATTTTATCTAGCTACTGATCCTCATCATGTTTATTGCTTGGGAGATGTCGGAAGGTGTGACCTTCCCTGACATTGAGCCATTCGAGCCGCTCACTGCGGAGTTCACCATGCTCTGGTATTCCTCAGCTGTAAGGAATAATTATGTGCTATAACCTTAGTAGTTCGATCAAAGTCATGGAAGTGACTCGGAGGCTCCAACCCATCCAGGACGAAGCTTGCCAACTATTTGAAGAGATTGAAGGCTGAGGAGAAGAATTGGAGAAACTAGTCACTGTAGTCGAACAATGCTTAGAGGGACCTGTCAACGAGGTAGTTATTCAAGAGTTCACTGAGTAGGAGGCCTTGGAACAACATCAGGTCGAAGAAGCTCAAGCGAAGCTCGAGGCTTTTGAGGCAGAACTACCCAAATCAGAGTGACTCGGGAGGAGTCATAGGTGAGTGTTGGGGGCCTGTTGGCCCTTGACCAAGTTTTGGATATCCTTGGTCAGGATTGACCTATTCTATGACTTCGACAGGCTATTGAAGGAAGAGCGCAAGTCGAAGCGGAGATCACGGGATCTCGGCCCCTTATTTGGGGATTTTTGGGTTTTGGGCTTATGTAATGGGTATGGGAATGTCGGCCCATGGGTTTACCCATGTTTAGTTCCATTTTTTAATGTATAAATAGAAGCTAGGCGATGTAAGAAAGTGCGCAATGCTAGGTGCTAAGTGAAAATGATAGTTGTAAATGCTTTGTGCATACTGTGTAAGACTTGCAAGGCTAAGTGAAAGTGACTGTAAGAGACTATGTAAAGGCTTTGTACTATAACCTAGCTCAAGAAAGGAGGATCTAGCAGAGTGCACACAGATCTCCTGTCCTATACGGAGTAGGATATTGTGGCTCTTTGCATGTAGAATTTTGAAATAAGACAATAAAGAAGAAGAAGAGTTGGTGGACGTAGCCCCAGGCTGGGGGTGAACCACGTATATCATGTGTTATGGTAGCTTTGTGCATTGTGGTTGTTTTATTGTTCATATATTCTTAGTGCAATGAGTATTCTTAGATGAATATGATAGCTTAGTGCCTAATGATGTGAATAATATGCTAGATCTGACCTATGTTGATGTGCTTAGTGCTTGAATGTAGTAGATCTTGTTGAATACTGCACTGCTCTATAAGTAGGGTTTACCTATGCTGTGAATTAAGGGTAAACAGTAATGAAATATAACTGTTAAGTGCTCTTCTAATGATTTGTAATCATAGATGTGTGTCCTAGCTAGGTTGCATAAATCTAAGTCCTGCAACCACCCTTGCCTCTACCTCGGTTGAGACTTCATCTGCTTCATAGGTGATGCTGAAAGGGCTGGTAGTTAGGGTTTTGTTGGTGCATTGTTGAAGCATTGAACCCTGGGTCTTCCCTCGTGCCAACAACAACCCACGTACATGTAGGGACGCCCTTTTTTAGGAGAGCACCCCCCCAAAAAACCAAAAACAATGCTAAAAGGAAGAATGAAAATGCAAGAGGGATGAGTTTATACTTACTTGGTCTGAGCGGAAGTTCGTTTCATCCTCTGAAGCTCCCAGAATCAACTATTTTAGCAAAGGGGTATTTTTAACCGTTTGGTTAATTTTCAAATTGCAATGGTGAAAATGAGCTGTCTGCTTATATTTATAGACGTTTTTGGCCCTTTTTGCCACTTTTTTGAACCCTTTTGTCATTTTTTCTGTCTTGGAAACCATTTAATTTGGTTTTTGGGTTTCTTATTGGATGTTACAATGCACTTTGCCTTTTGGTTTGGTAATATTTTTGGGAGATGGGCCACTTTTTACAGGTCCTTTGGTAAAAGTCGTTTTCCAACCTTTTGCATATAAGTTAGGATTCCACCTCCACTTTCTGCATCTTTTTGTCTTTTCCGCTTTGCTATAGGATCGATCTCACCAAAGTGTGAAGCTAAAATATCATTGCTGCTTTAGAAGTGTCATAATTAGGTGGTAGAGCCTAACTTTACATGGATTCCCTAGATAGATCCTTGTTGCATTTTTGGCTTCCATGTTGTCTCTAATGAATTTAGGCTCGAGAGTCCTTGTTAAATCCTATCATGATTATGATATTGAGCCTTGTTTGTATGATGCACCATCACTCTTGGCCTCACCCTCGGGACTCCCAAAATGAGCACGCTTTGTTGTCTTTCAAGCTCGCTTTGAAATACGAAAGCAACATCCGACGAGAATACATTTATGCTTTTCAATATTGTCCAGATTAACTGAGAAAAGTAACCTTATGGAGTCTTCTTTAAGCCCTTTTCAAACTCTCTAAACATGAAAATATTTTCGAGCGATCTTATTTTCCTTCACGCTCGCCAAACTCAAATTTGAAGGCATGTCTGGCCGGCGGTAGTTTACCCCTTTTTTGGTCCAGATGGTCAATTTTAAGAACAAAGGTATACTCTAGGAGCTTCGGTTCGCTAGAAGAGTATTCTCAGGTATAAGTTTAACCCTTTTTTGGGCCCGAGGGACTAAATTTATGAATAAGGAACCCCCACGGAGTCCATAGTTAAGCTCTTTTCAGACTCCCTAAAATTGAAAACATTGTCGAGTGACCTTGTTGCTTCACACTCGTTAAATTGGTCTAGAAGAACATCTATTGGCATGAGTTTACCCCTTTTTTTGTCCTGTGGATTATGGAGGAAAAAGGTACACCTCGGGAGATTCGTATCGCCGGGAGAGTTATCCTCAGTAAATTTTATACTTTTTCGGGGTAAGGAGACTAAATCTAGAAAAATGCAGTGAGTCCATAGTTAAGCTCTTTTTAGACTCCTTGAAATTGAAAAGATTGCCGAGTGATCTTGTCTTTGTCACACTCGTTAAAATGGTTTTGAATAAACTTCTTTTTGATGCTAGTTTACCCCTTTTTTGAACCAACTAGACTATTTTCGAAAAAGGTACCTAGTGGAGTTTTCTTTTACGTTTTTTTAGACTCTCTAAAAATGAAAAAACTATCGAGCTTACCTTCTTTGGGCTCGTTAAAATTACATTGAAGGGGGTTTCATTGTGTCTTTCTAATCACATTTTCATCTCTGCGTATTTGGCCTAGTGTCGGCTCCATGTTGCTCTCAACTGAACCTTCGAAGCATGCCTTATACACAAGCCTTGTAGAACTTTGCGTCTGCGACCTGACACCTTGACCCATGGAGGAATTTTCCCTGAGTGTACTTTTCCTGCACATGTCTCCTTGCTCTGAGCATTAGTGTGTTCCTTGTGCCTGGAACTAGTATACTTGCTTGCAACACTCGTTCCTCCTTTGTAACATAGCATTCTTTTATTCTTTTTCAAGCTCTTTAAAAAATTGAAAAAGACAAAAAAATAAAAAATCCCAAAAAGAGGGGACGGGAAATATATATTCTTTTTTTTGGCAGCACAATGAGTCTCCCTTGGAAAAAGTACATCCTTTCATTTGTTCGTCAAGCTTTGGGGATCTAATATGACCTTAAGAAGCTGTTTTTGCTACATAGAGCTATGTCCTCCTCCGTTTGGTTACTCTTCCAAACACATGGAGAGTTTGCCTTGCCTCCTACATTGTGAAATTATGTCAATGTCATGCTGCCTAAGTCTGATCATCTTTCATGTTCTTGTCCAAGGGAAGTTTCACTCAGCCCAAGTCAGCCTTTCTGCAGTTTGTCTCTCTCCCTCATGCCCGACCATACCAAAAGTCCAATCAATTCCTTGTTCAAACTTAATGAAGTTCTCTTACTGATCATCGAGATCCTCTTGTCTTTCCCTGACGAGCCATCGAAGACCTCTGGGTAGTGAAGTCATACACTCACATTGTACTCCTACCCTAGTTTGAGGATCTTGAAGTTGTTGCTCGAGCTTTGAATACCTCACCTCCAGCCATCAGGCATTATTGGCTTCTTGAAGATGGATACTATACTTGTATATCTTTGATTTTGAGACGTAGATCCGCTGTGTATTTCTCACGACTTCACTTTATATAGTTATATGACATGGATTTGCATTGTATTTGATTGGAATCCATGATCTAGTTCATCCCGAGCATGGGTATGCCTGCCTGGGAGAGAGAATTGTTATTTTTGCAGATGGCAGCTCCCAAACTCTGGTCCTGAGCTCACTCATTTTGTACATTGGTGAAGATTTTGTAATGTATTTCGGACATCATATGCTCTTCTGACCCCACACATTAGGGGGCATCTGTTATAACCCTAAATTTCTCTACATATGCATACCTAGCCTTTGGCCCTCTTACTTTCATTTTTTGCCAAGCCATCATTGAGTTTCTCTTCTAAAAAACCCATTTTTTGAAGATGTACGCGCCCTGCACCAATAATGCCCGCATACATATGCTTGCTTCACCACTACAACCCACGTACGTATGCATGTTGCACCACTAAATCTCACGTATACTTGTAAAAGTTGCAAAAAACAAGGAATTCATTGAGATTACGGGCTATTGGGTAGTTTCCCAACTAATCCACCACCTATAGCCCGTAACCCAACTGAATAACCATCCTTTTGTCATATAAAAGGAGGTGTTTGGGTTTCATTCGACATCTAGACATAAGAACAATGAAACTTTTCTTGTTTCACATCCCCTCCTTAGCCCAAGTAATTGCAACGCTTTTGTGAGAATTACCTCAGAATTCCCCAATTTGCCTTTCTTCCTCCATCAGAAACCCATTTTACTTCCCAAGAAGAGGGTTGACAGGAGAAGCCATACTGAGGTGCACTTGGAGCTTGGTGAAGAGGAGCCCAGACCAGGTTCGTGGAGCAGTAGCCGACTTTGGTTGTAAGTGATCATTGTATTATCAATAAAAGAAGTACTTTTCCTATCCCAAATCATGGTTTATCGAATGTTTCCATTTAATTTATGTTTTTATTCTAACATCTAACCCTTATTTTTATATGAATTGCATGCTTGTAGCTTTCTTTTTTTCTATCTTTGAATGCAGTCCAATCTTGGGAGGAGGTTTGCAGTCAATGAATCTTTCAAGCACAAGAGGATCATCACTGGACGCAGAGTAGAGGTACAATTACCCTATCCTTCTCACTTTTTATTTTCTTGTATAAGTCTGGGGTATGTTTGGGGTAGTTAGAAAAGTAGTTTACTTTTAGATGGTTGTGATATGCCTACATTCTGAACCCTAGTGTATTCTTAAGGGGGGTTTTTCCCGCTAGCATTTTTGTGAAACATCTTAGCTCTTCTCAACCCTCCAACCCAAACTTGTTTAATTTGGTTGGTGACATTGAATTGTTTTTGTGAACCATCTTAGCTCTTCTCAAAGTCTCATAGCAGGTAACCTATGTTGGCCACCTATTGTGTAATTAAAAATTAAGAATTGGTGATTGTGGAGAGTCATTTGAGGTCTTGTTTTTTGTGGGTTATGAGCTGAGAACATAGTTTTTGGTGATTCATTTTTGTTTCAATCATGCACAATTTGGGATTATCGTAGTCGATTTGGGCACTCCAAATGACATGGTGATGTGCATATTTATTTGCATTACCATATCATGATTTTTTTTTTGGTGACAAATATGGTAATCATATCATGCTTCCCTAATTCATCATAGTTCTATGATCATGGTGGTATTGCAATAATGTGAACATAGAAATATATTATGTGAGTCAACATTAATCTCTCATGAAATACTGTCTTGAATTTCATTCTTGTTATAAACACTATTGGTTATATTTTTATGGTCAATGTTGGCATAGGGGTAGACCTATGGTTCAACGCTACAAAAGCGCACTAAAAAAACCCTAACTACTGGCCCTTTCGGCAACACTTGCGAAGCAGATGAAGTCTCACCCGAGGTGGAGGCAGGGGTGGTTGCAGGACTCCAGTGTATGCAAACTTAGTTGGGAAACATATATGTGATTGTAATACTTAACAGAGCACTTAGCATCAACAATTCATCAATATTTAACCACTATATTCTCCACAGATAAATCAGAGCATCGCATCATTCATTCAAATCTGACGTATCTAAGAACTTAGCATAGAGAGATAGATTAGATCTTAGCAGATTAAGCACTAAGAACATTCACATAGGTTAGATATAATATCCATATACATTATCAAGCACAAAGCATAAACAGATCTATCTATTAAATAAATTAGAAAGTAAAGACATAAACACATCAATACATTGCACAAACCATAGCAACACAACATGTATGTGGTTCACCCCCACCCTGGGGCTACATCCACCAAATATTATTCTTTATTATCTTTGTCAATATTCTTACAGGCACATAGCATCAAAATCCTACTCTGCAGAAGACAAGAGATCTACACGCACTCCACCAGATCCTCCTTATTCGGGCTATGGTACAACACCAAGCCTTCTTACAATTACTTGCACGTAGCTCTGCACGTCTCACATAGTATGCACAAGCAAGTACTTAGCACTCAACACTATTACAATCTCTTGACCACACATTAAGATCTCTAGCACTTAGCACTGCTTACCACTTCTCTCTTATTACATTGCCTAGTATTCTATATATACATTACAAAAGTGGGCCTAAGCATGGGTAAACGCAAGGGCCGACATTCCCATACCTGTTACATAATCCCATAACCCAAAAATCCCTAAAAAGGGGTCGATATTCCGCGATCTCTTCTTCGTCTTGCAATCCTCCTTCGACAGCCTGTCGAAGTCCCAAAAATAGGTCAAACATGACCAAGAATCCACAAAACTTGGTCAAGGGCCAACAAGCCCCCAACACTCACTTGTGACTCGTCCTGAGTCACTCTGGTCTGGGTAGTTCTACTTCAAAGGCCTCGATCTTGTCTCAAGATTCTTGGACTTGTTGCTGTGCCACAACCTCTTGTTCAGCAAACTCTTGGATGACTGCATCGTTGACAGGTCCCTCTAGGCTCTGTTCAGCTGCGGTGACAACCTGCTTCAGTTCTTCTCCTCTACCTTCGATCTCTGTGAACAATTGGTAAGCCTTCTGTTGTAAAGGTTGGATCCTCTGAGTTACTTCCATAACTTTTCTTTGGATAGTGTGGATCTACTGCTGGGCAGTGTGTTTCTCTTGGGATTGTTTCATTCTTTCCATGGCTAACAAGGCCTTCAACTGTGCCTATATTGTCTCTACCTACTGCTTTGCTTCCTGGAGCTGTGATTCCAGTGCCTGCAATTTTGGGTTCTCGGTGAGTTGCTCATATGTCTAGGCACTGTGATTACTCAGCTACTTGCATTCCATGGCAAGGACCTTTATCCTTTCAACTACACTTCGGGCAGTTGCTTCTCTTTGGTCCCTCACATCCTGTGGAGTCTCAGGCACTGCATGTAGCTCTAAGTCTGGTAAGGGTTGTTGTAGCTAATGGATAGCTTCTGCGAGCTGTTCTACTTGATAGCTTCTCTTTGTTCCTCTACCTTTATTTCTATGACTATCATAGAGAGAAATTCTCTACTGACCACTTCTTTCACTTCGAGTTTCTCTACGAGCAATTGTTCTTTTCCTTGCTGCATCTGTGCTTTTTCTTCGTTCGAACTTCGCTTGGAGAGAAATATTTTTTTGTTCTGCAGTGCTACATTGTTCTACAAGTACACCTTGCACTTGCTTCAAGGCTTGGGTGTCTTGTTCTGTTTCTTCTTATGCTCGTTGGAGGCGAGCTTCGACTGTATCAGCTAGTCAGTGGAGTTGGGCTGGCTCATCTCCCAATTCTGGTTCTCCCAATGGAAAGGGTGCAGTGGAGACTATGTGAATGGACTGAAGGGCCTGCTGTACCCCTCAGAGTTTGACTTCAATTCTATCATACATTTCTTCCTGCTTGGCTTCTTGTTTTTCTTCTATTTCCAGCGAAGCATCGTTCAGGGCTGCGATGATGAAGTCAAAATCATCTGAGGTGAGAACAATCTGCATCTTGGTCATGGTGGCTTTTGATTTCTTCCGGGAAGAAGGTTTTGAGGGTGAAACCTTCCTCTTCTTATGGGGATCAACCTCATCTTTGGGCGGTGTTACTTCACCTGGCTTCTGGTCAGCTTCTACTTCATCATCACCCCCTCGGTTAGGTGACACTGAAGTAGTCTTTCCTGAGGCGCTGCTTAAATCTTGGACCTCTTCAGTTTTCTTTCTTCTACTGGTTCTAGGTGCATTCTATTCTTTATGAGTGTCCTCTGGGATGTGAGGGTTAGATATCTCTGCAGGATTGGTGGGGATAAGGAGATCAATGGACCATTCCTTAGTGATATCCTAAAAGTCTTCTTCTGTAATTTTATAATATGAATGGAGATGATATTTATGTTCATCTGCTCACACTGTAATGTATATGAAGTGTCGATCTGTGCTGAACTTCATCAGAGGTTGGAATCTATGTAGGGTGTTTGGAGTCATGAGAGGCTCAACTTCGATGGCTCTATTTAGCTGGAGGTAGTATGTATGAAACACAACATTCGACTGCCACTGTTTGTTCATATCACTTGAATACCAAAGGGTAGTGAACTTCGTAGCGAGAAGTTTGAATGGATCTATATCCAGGAAGGTTGCACCTTTCAGCATCTCCCAGGTAACAAAGGCGATGAGGATTAGGAGCCAGCTAAAGTGAAATTCATAACCCTAATCCTGTGATTCTCTGCAGTCTAGTTCCAACTGATTAACCAGGTACTTCACCCAGTTCATCTGTAGGCCTTCCGTGCACTTCCCTGCGAGGTCAATGACAAAGCTGGTGACCTGTGTAGGTTGGTTTTTCCTGACTAAATTTCCATCTATTAATTGAAATTCTAGGCGCACTGTGCCACTTTGGATGGAAGCTACCTTGTAGCCTCGTGTCCCTTTCTCAACATCACTGTATGTATCCTTGATCTTCTGTGCTAGTGTGCGATCTGTGGATTTTCCTAGATAAAAATCCCGTGGGTTAGGTCCTTGCATACTCAGTCCTGTGATCTTGTGGATCAGCGTTGGATCAACTATAATATGGCAATCTAGGCATAGGTAGATACCATGGTAACATGAAAGTAACATCTTGACACAGGAATTGACTTTCTGGTTCCTTCTAAAGTGTGGGATCTTCATGACATTCAATAGGGTGGACTGCATGAGGTTCAGGGTCCATGGTTGGGGAATTATCTTTGAATTCTTCCCCTTCGTCCTGGTTAGGTATTTATACAGGGTGAGAATACCATAGATCTTGCAATCTCTGAGGTTGAAGTCACTGAACTTCAATGCTACAATCTTGTCCTGGTCTACTCGAATTGTGCGTATCCCCTTTGGGAGGTACGTAGTAACTATGGTGTACTCGAAATCTCTTGGCACACTATCATGATTCACTACCCCGACCAAAGGGGGGAGGTAGTTGGGCAATATGGTCGGAATCAACTTCACATTTTCTAGGTCATCTTTGTGCTTGGTTCTCTTTTCCATTGATTATCGGGATGGTCCGACTCCACGAGAAGTCGACGAAGAGGCTTGCACCATTCTCTTCGATGAATCTTGTTCACCTGTAGACATTGAAATTACTCTTTTAGTCATGACGTCGATGAGAACTTCTTCGACAACTTTCTCTACAGTGGTGAACTCATCCGACATACATGCTCGGGGTTGAAAATCTCGGGTTCGAGGAGTAACTTAGACACTGCAATGGGATAGAGAGAAATAGCGTAATGATCACTGTGAAAAATCAACAATTCTATAGGCTCAGATTCATGGTTAGCAAAAGTGTTTTTGGTGCATGGCACGATGGGATAAATAGATAACTTGGCAACAGATCTCTTGCAATGGGTGAGAAGCCTTCATTAACTCTGTTCTATCCATTACAACACGGTCCAACGGTCTGGTGGCAAACCATAAATGCCTTTCTACCCATTTGGGGGGTCGACCTAATGGTTATATTGTTCCCAACGTCTATATTGCTTCTCCTTGGCGAAGTGCCACGTGACATTTTTATGTTATCCCAGCGAAGTTCCAATTTTGCAAATTTTCCTTCTGCGAAGTTCCCTCTGGGACCTTCTGTAACTTGTCGATCTTATCTCTTTTCTTACTTAGTTTTCTAGCCTTATTTCCTGTGAGCTTCGTCTTAGTATTCCTTTTTCCATTTTGATTCTTATCTTCTTTTGGCATAGTTACTTCGCGTTGTTGAGATTCTTTCCTAATATTCGAGGGTGATACTTCTTCTTTATCTAGAATAAGTACTTCAATCTTCTGTGGGTCTTCTAGTGTTCTTACAACTTCGACATCCGGGTCTCTGGTTTTAAATAGCTTCGATCTGTTCTTTAATCAAGTGTGCGATCCTTCTAGTCATGAAATATTTTAACTCTTGCTTCTTATTCTCTAAGACTTCTTCGTCTTCCCTCCTTCTGGCTTGATCTCTTTCAATCCAAGGCTTTCCTAGTAACATGGTAAATGGGGCATTGTTCTCAATAAATTTAATAATCTCAAAATATTCTTATGTCGAAGTTCCATTGGCATTCATAGAGATCTGGGTGAGCTTTCCACATAGGTTTATCGGCTTTCCTCTAAATAATCCTATTCCTCCCAATGAAGGAGTCATAGCAGGTTTCCCTAAAAGTTCCCAAGCTCTTTCTGTCATGATATTCACCTGTGTTTCCTCATCCAGAACACAGTCAATGTCGAAATCTCCTATTCTTTCTTCTATGCATGTTTTTTCTTTGAAGACCTCTGATAATCTGACATGTCAGTAGTCATTCAGGGTTTCTTTCATCTGTAGCAATACTTTCTTTGAGTTTTTCTGGGGTTCTACCATAATCGTAGTTTCTGGATCTGCCTTAGGGTTTTCTTGTCTCATGTTCATTCCTTCAAGCTTAGCAATCATTCTAGGGCAATCCAATACTTCATGGTCCATAGCTTTGCAACAAAGACAACTAGATCCTATGCTAGGACATTCCTTAGCAAGATGTCCTAGTTTTTTGCAACTATAACAGAGGGTTAATCCTCTCTTTCTTTTAAATGATACCCAACTCTTCCTGTACTGTGTGACAGGATCATAGTAGCTGTCCTGCAAAAAATTATTTCTAGGATCCTGCATCCACTTGTTAGTCCAAACATTATTTCTCTGCATAGGTATAACATATCTTTCACTATTCTTATAATATATACTCATATCAAACCTTCTTTAATCTATTAGTTCCCTAGTTTTCAAGCTAGGACATAATCTATCAATCATACCTAGATCCATACTTGTTGAAACACAAATTTCCACTTATCTTACTTATACAGAGCATAAAGCTTTCAGATCTAGAAATTTTCACTATTATTACCTTTATCAGAGTACAGAGCTTGCAGATTGTTGGCATAGGGGCAAACCCAGGGTTCAACGCTACAACAGTGCACCAACAAAACCCTAACTACTAGACCTTTCAGCAACACCTGTGAAGCAGATGAAGTGTCACCCGAGGTAGAGGCAGGGGTGGTAGCAAGACTCAAGTGTCTGCAACCTTATTTGGGACACAGATATGTGATTATACAACTTAATATAGCACTTAGCACCGTTATTTCTACATCAATAACCACTTCACTTGTAAAACAAAGATTCATAGTATTCACACTGATCTATCAAATTCAAGCACTTAACATAGGTAAAATAGATTAGATCTGGTAGATCAAGCACTGGGCATATTGATATATATCAGATCTAACATTCTACACATCATTAACATTGAGCATAAGAAGATCTATCTAATCATCTCAAGCACTTAGCAAAAGAAGATATAAACACATTAAGATAAGAACAAAGCAAGACAACACAATGTTTATGTGGTTCACCCCCACCTTGGGGATATGTTCACCAACTTTTCTTCTTTATTTTCTTCAGTCAATCGGTTACAATCACAGAGCCATCAAAACCCTACTTCGCATAAGGTAGAAGATCTGCGCAGCTCGCTAGATCCTTCTTCCTTGTGTTATAGCACAAAGCCTTCCACAACTTCTTACAATGACTTGCACTTAGCTCTGCAAGTCTCTCACAGTCATGCACAAAGCACTTACAAATCCTACTTGCACATAACATACATCACATAGATGCCGATCTATCCTCTCTACCGATAGATGCTTATATATCTATTTATAAATTACAAAATAGGCCTAAGCATGGGTAAAACCCATGGGCTAGCATCCCAATCCCATTACATAATCCCAAAAACCAAAAAAGGACCCAAAAGTGGGCCAAGATCCCCTGATCTCCGCTTCGTCTTGTGATCCTCCTTCGACAGGCTATCAAAGTCCCAAAATATGTCACATGACCAAGAGTCTCGCAAAACTTGGTCAAGGGCTAACAAGCCCCCAACACTCACATGTGATTCATCCCGAGTCACTTTGGTCGGACTAGTTCTGCGTCAAACACCTCAAGCTTGGATTGAGCTTCTTTGACCTGCTGCTATGATACAAACTCTTTCTCGGTAAACTCCTAGATCACTGCATCGTTCACTAGTTCTTCTAGGCATTGTTCTGATGCGATGACAACTTGTTCTAGCTCTAGTCCTCATCTTTCAACCTCTATGAATAACTGGCATGCCTTATCTTGTACTGGTTGAATTCGTTGAGTAACTTCCATCACCCTACTTTGAATCATATGGATCTATTGCTGGGTGGTGCGTTTCTCTTGAGATCGCTTCATTCTTTTCACAGGTGACAGGGCCTTCAACTGTGCCTGTAGTGTGTCTGTGTGCTGCTTCGCTTCTTTGAGCTGCGACTCCAATGTCTATAACTCTGGATTCTCGATGAGGTTCTCATACATTTGGGTTCTCCAGTTACTTAGCTGCTTTCACTCCAAGGTAAGTGCTTTTAATCTGTCAACTGTGCTGCGAGAAGTTGCTTCCCTTTGGTCTCTTACATGTTGAGGGGTCTTGGGCATAGTGCAGAGCTCCAAGTCTGCTATGCACTGCTAGATCACGTCTTCAAGTTGTGCCACCTACTTGATGATTTGATCTTCTGCCTTTACTTCTATGACAGTCATATAATGAGGTGCTCTGTTGACCGTTTCATTTACCTCGAGTTGCTCCATGAGAAACTGTTCTTTACTTTGTTGCAGTTGTGATTTTTATTCATCCCGCTTCACTTGCAGAGAAAAATTTTCTCATTCTACAGTACTGCATTGTTCTACAAGGTCACCCTGTACTTGTGCCAAAGCTTGGGTGGCTTGTATTGTTTTTTCCTGAGCTCGTCGAAGGTGAGCTTCAACTGTGTCAACGATTTGGTAGAGTTGAGATAGATCATCTCCCATTTCTGGTGTTCATGCTGATAGAGGTGTAATGGAGATTGCATGGCTGGATTGTAGTGCCTGTTGCACCCCTTGGAGATTGTCCTTAAGACGGTTGTACATCTCCTCCTGCTTAGTCTCCTGCTTCTCTGCTATCTCCAATGAAGCATCATTCAGGCCGACTATGATGAAATTGAAGTCATCTGGGGTGAGGATAGTCTAGAACCTGGTCCCAGTTTCTTTTACTTTCTTCTGGGATGAGGGTTTTGGAGAGGAAACCTTCCTTTTCTTTGAGGAGTCCTCCTCTTCTCTGGGCAGTGTGGCCTCGCCTTTATTTTTCTCGGCTTCCATGCCATAGATCTCTTCACCATAACCTCCTTTCTCTGGTGATGTGGAAACAATATTCCGAGATTTACTGTCTAAATCTTGAACTTCTTCAGGTTTCTTTTTCTTACTAGGTCCGGGTGTATCTTGCGCAGTTTCTGGACTGTCGATGTTGGATATCTCCTCAGGGTGTGCTGGAATGAGGAGGTCTGCCAACCATTCCTTGGTAATTTATTCCAATTCATCGTCCGTCAACTTGTAGTATGATTACAGCTGTTGTTTATGTCCTTCGGTGTGCACTGTAATGTAAATAAAATGACGGTCCACACTGAACTTCATTAAAGGCCGAAACCTGTGGAGGGTATTCGGGGTCATACGAGGCTCAGACTGGATGGCTACCTTCAACTGGTTGTAATATGTATGGAACATGGAATTTGACTACCATTTCTTATTCATGTCATTTGAGTACCACAATGTACTGAACTTCATGGCCAGAGGTTCAAATGACTCGATGTCCGGGAAGGTCGCACCTTTTGGCATATCCTAGGCAATGAAAGCGATCAGGATCAATAGCCAATTGAAGTGGAATTCATATCCCTGATCTTGCGCTTCCTTGTAGTCGAGTTCTAACTAATTCACCAGGTACTGCACCCAATTCATCTGAAGTCCTTCTGTGCACTTCCCTACGAGGTCGACTACGAATCCAGTGACTTGGGTGGGTTGATTCTTTCGCACCAACTTTCCTGCGATCAATTGGCAGGCGAGGCACATTGCAACACTTTGGATATAAGCTACCTTGTAGCCTCGCATGCCCTTCTTGACATCTTCGTAAGTGTCCTTGATCCTCTGTGCGAGAGCACAATCTGTGGTCTTTCTGGGGTAGAAATCCTGTGGGTCAGGGCCTTGCATACTTAGCCTAGTGATCTGATTAATCAATGTCGGATCCACTATTATACGATGGTTCAACCATAAATATCTACCATGGTAACAGGACATCAACAACTTGAAACATGCATTCACCTCTTGGTGCCTTCCAAAGTGCAGTATCTTCATGACATTGAGCAGTGTGGACTACGTGAGGTTATGGGTCCATGATTGAGGAATTATCTTTGAATTGTTTCCTTTTGTTCTGGTCAGATATTTATGTGGGGAGAGCATGTTGTAGGCCTTCCTATCGCTAAGGTTGAAGTCACTAAACTTCAATGCTACAATATTATCTTGGTCAGTGCAAACTGCGCGTATCCCTTTCGGGAAGTATGCAATGACCAAGGTGTACTCAAAATATCTGGGCACACTGTCTCGATTGATTGCACTGCTCATAGGTGGTAGATAGGTGGGTAGAATGCTTGGAATTAACTTAGCATTCATGATATCATCTTTGTGTTTAGTTCGCTTCTCATCGGATGATTGGGATGGTCCATCTCGAGCAGTGGATGGAGAGGCCAACAGTCCTCTCATCGACGATGCTTGTACACTTGTAGACACTCCTCTCTCTGACATGACTCTCTTAGTCATCACGTCAAGGAGAACTTCTGTCGCTGATTCTTGAACTGCGATGAGATCATCGGACATACACGCTCGGGATTAAAATTATCGATTCACGATGAAATCAAACACTGCAGTAGAATAAACAACAAGAGTGTAATGATCACTATATCACTTATTCTGTGGGCTCAAACTCTCGGTTTATCAAAAGTGTTCTTCGTGCATGGCGTGATGGGATAAGTAGGAAACTTGGCAATGGTTCGCTTTCAACGGGTATGAGCCTCATTAAATATTGTTCTGTTCATTATGGAACGGTCCAACAGTCTAGTGGTGAACCATAAATGATTTTTGACCCGTTCAGAGCAGCATTCGAATGGATGTTTTAGTCCCAACGACTATATTTCTTCGCCATGGAGAAGTGCCATGTGTCGCTGTTCTGATATCCCAACGAAGCTCCAATTTTGCAACTTTTCTTTCTGCGAAGTTCCCTTTGTAACCTTCTATAACCTTTCAAACCTAGCCCTCTTCTTACTTAGTTTTCTAGCCTTATTTCCAGTGAGCTTCATCTCGGTATGTCTTTTTCCATTCTGATTCTTATCTTCTTTGGACATAGTCGCTTCGTGCTGTTGAGATTCTCTCCTAGGGTTCAGGGGTAATACTCTTTCTTTATCTAGGATAGGTGTTTCAGTCTTCTGCACGTCTTCTAATGTTCTTGCAGCTTTGACATCTGGGTCTCTAGTGTTAAATAACTTCGATTTGTTCTCCTGTGTGATCCTTCTGGTCATGAAGTCTTTTAACTCTTGTTTCTTCTTCTCCAAAAATTATTTTTCTTCATTTCATCTATCAATCCAAGGTTTTCCTAGTAACATGGTAAATGAGGTGATGTCCTCAATGAATTGAATAATCTCAAAATATTCTTCTGTCGAAGTTCCATTGGCATTCATAGATATTTGGGTGAGATTTATATATAGGTTTACTAGTTTTCCTCTGAATAACCCTATCCCTCCTAATGAAGGAATCATAACAGGCTTCCCTATAGCTTCCCAAGTTCTCTCTGTCATGATATTCACCTGTGTTTCCTCATCCAGAACACAGTCAATGTCAAAGTCTCCTATTTTTTTTTCCATGCATTCCTTTTCTTTAAAGATCTCTGATAAGATGACATGTCCATGGTCATTCAAGGTTTATTTCATCTGCAACAATACTTTATCTGATTCTTTCTGGGGTTCTACTATAGCCTCTGGATCTACCTTAGGGTTGTCTTGGTTCAGATTCATTTTTTCAAGCTTGGCAATCATTCTACTGAAATCCAACACTTCATGGTCCATAGCTTTGCAACAAAGACAACTAGGTATTTTCCCAGGGCATTCCTTAGCAATATGTCCCAGTTTTCTACAACTGTAATAGAGGGTTAATCCTCTCTTTATTTTAAATTATCCCCATATTCTCTTGTACTGTGCACTAGGATCATAGGAGTTAACCTGCAAAAAATTCTTTCTAGGATCCTGCATCCATTTGTTAGTCCGAACATTCTTTCTATGCATAGGTATAACATATATTTCACTATTCTTATCAGATCTATTCATATCAAACCTTTCATCTATTAATGCCCTATTTTTTAAGCTAGGATAGAATCTATCAAACATACCTAGATCCATACTCTAGAAACAAAAAATTTCACTTATCTTGCTTTTATAGAGCACAAAGCTTTCAAATCTAGAATTTTTTTCTACTATTCTTACCTTTATTAGAGCACAGAGCTTACAAATCTTACCTATTTTCTTCAGATCTTTCCTTTCTCTTGGCACAAAGCTTCACAGGTCAAGTAAAATGTTTCGCACCAGAGCAACAGATCTTTTCACAGGGATTTCACAGTTTTAGGTCAAATCTTTGCACAAAGCTTCTTCTTCCTTAGTTCCCAACAATCACAGTTTCAGGTCCCAGCAACAAAACCATTTGTTGGCATAGGGGTAGACCTGGGGTTCAATTCTACAACAACACACCAACTACTGGCCCTTTCGGAAACACCTGCGAAGTAGATGAAGTCTCACCCAAGGTAGAGGCAGGGGTGGTTGCAGGACTCAAGTGTCTACAACCTTAGCTGGGACATAGATATGTGATTATACAACTTAATATAGCACTTAGCACCATCAGTTCTGCATCAATAACCACTTCGCTTGTAAAACAGAGCTTCGCAGTATCCACACTGATCTAGAAAATTTAGGCACTTAGCATAGGTAAAATAGATTAGATTTGATAGATCAAGCACTGAGCATATTCATATATATCAGATCTAACATTCTACACATCAATAACACTGAGCATAAGCAGATCTATCTAATCATCTCAAGCACTTAGCAAAAGAAGATATAAACACATTAAGACAAGCACAAAGTAAGACAACAAAGTGTTTACTTGGTTCACCCCCACCCTGGGGCTATGTCCACCAACTCTTCTTCTTTATTGTTTTCAGTCAATCAGTTACAAGTATAGATCCATCACAACCCTACTCCACATAGGATAGAATATCTGCACAGCTCGCTAGATCCTTCTTCCTTGCGTTACAGTACAAATCCTTCCACAACTTCTTACAACAACTTGCACTTAGCTCTGCAAGTCTCTCACAGTCATTCACAAAGCACTTACAAACCCTACTTGCACATAGCATACATCACATAGATGTCCATCTATCCTCTCTGCTAATAGATGCATATATATATATATATATATATATATATATATATATATATATACATTACAAAATAGGCCTAAGCATGGGTAAAACCCATGGTCCATCATCCCAATACCATTACATAATCCCCAAAACCCAAAAAGGACCCAAAAGTGGGCCAAGATCCCATGATCTCCGCTTCATCTTGTGCTTCTCCTTCAAGAGGCTGTCGAAGTCCCAAAATAGGTCACATGACCAAGAGTCTCGCAAAAATTGGTCAAGAGCCAACACAGATCTTACCTTTTTCCTTCATATCTGACCTCTTTTCTTAGCACAGAGCATCACAAGTCAAGTAGAATGCTATGCATTAGGGAAACAGATCTACGCACAGAGCTTTCACAGCATCAAGTCAAGTCTTTGCACAAAGATTCTTCTTCCTTAGTTCCCAACAATCACAGTTTCAGGTCCCAACAATGGAACCATTTGTTGGCACAGGGGTAGACCTAGGGTTCAACGGTACAACAACACACCAAAAAAACCCTCACTACTGGCCCTTTCGGTAACACCTGTGAAGCAGATGAAGTCTCACCTGAGGTAGAGGTAGGGGTGGTTGCAGGACTCCATTGTATGTAACCTTAGCTGGGATAGAGATATGTGATTGTAATACTTAGCAGAGCACTTAGCACCGACAATTCATCAATATTTAACCACTATCTACTCCCCAGATAAATCAAAGCATCACATCATTCATTCAGATCTGACGTATCTAAGCACTTAGCATAGAGAGATAGATTATATCTTAGCAGATTAAGCACTAAGCACATTCACATAGGTCAGATCTAACATCCATATACATTATTAAGCACAAATCATAAACAGATCTATCTATTAAAGCACTTAGCAAGTAAAGACATAAGCACATCAATACATCGCACAAACCATAGAAACACAACATGTACGTGGTTCACCCCCACCCTGGGGCTATGTCCACCAACTCTTCTTCCTTATTATCTTTGTCAAGCTTCTTACAGGCACATAGCATCAAAATCCTACTCCGCAGAAGACAGGAGATCTACGCGCACTTCGCCAGATCTTCCTTCTTCGGGCTATGGTACAACACCAATCCTTCTTACAATTACTTGCACGTAGGTCTGAAAGTATCACACATTAGGCACAAGAAAGTACTTATCACTCAAAACTCTTACAATCTCTTGGTCACATAGATCAGATCTCTAGCACTTAACACTACTTACCACTTCTCTCTTATTACATCGCCTAGTCTTCTATATATACATTACAAAAGTGGGCCTAAGCATGGGTAAACCCATGGGCGGACATTCCCATACCCGTTACATTATCCCAAAACCAAAAAATCCCTAAAAAGGGGCCGATATCCCATGATCTCTGCTTCATCTTGCGCTCCACCTTCGACAACCTGTCAAAGTCCCAAAAATAGGTCAAACATGACCAAGAATACGCAAAACTTGGTCAAGGGCTAACAATCAATATGTTATTGAGACTCCATCATTGATCCAAAATGAGAAAAACGAAATGAATACATATTATTAACAGGTTCTTAACACAAAATAATAAAGATATAGTAAAATTGGTTTTCTATTCAATAATGAAATAAGCTAAAACTGTAAAATGCAGCGAAAACAAGCTTGTTGGAATGGTGGCGGCTTATCTCTGAGAAGAGATGTGACGGCTGCGCTCATTCACAAGAAGATTATTACAATGAGGCTCTAAAGGAATTTTTACAATAAACAAGAATTCCAAAAACCCTAGACATCCAAAAACCTAACCCTAGGAGATGAAGTGCCAGAATTCATGTGGGCCTTGTTTGGGTAGGTTAGTACATCAACTTTCCGGGGTCGTAACTTTTGCATACAATCTCCGTTTTAGGCGTATGATAGGCCGTTGGAAAGGTATCATATAGGAGATTCATTTTGGGGGCTCAATAATTCTTTCGACTATAATTGAGAAGCTTTATCTCAAAAAACCTTCATTTAGGCCATCAAAATGGCCCCGGAAGTTAAAACTGCTAAAAATAGTAAATTGCTAAAATTGCTAGAAAACTGTTTTGAGCTAGTTGGAAAAGGTGAGTAGACACTGATATCCAACTAGATCAATCATCCATATTTAGGAAGAAATGGTCTCCATTGCATTGAGTTCCCCCATCAGATGAGGAAATTTCTGCTGAATTTTTCCCCGGGTGAGCCACTTGCCTTGGTGAAGGCGCTGCCCTACTTTGACAACTCGATAAAGCTGGATACTTTTCTGTTGAGTGCCCTTGATCTGTGTGTCCACAATATAATCACTGGATGCCTGTTGTATGCAGTCCGAAATCTCTGTATACCTAGTGTATTTCTGGTGTACGACCCATAACAGAGTGGGCGAATATTTCGATGGGGTCCTGTAAGGTGTTCTTTCTCCAAGTGCAACGAAACTTTGTTGCCCACCTGAAACTTATGTGGCACCTGATGTTGATCATGATGCTGCTTGTTCTTGTCATTGGAATTCTTTAGGATATACTGAACCTGTTGGTGGATGTGCTGGATCCGCTCAATGAACTGGGTGGCTTTGTCATCTTTAGTTGGAGCAGGAGATGAGTCAGTCGAGGTGACCGCAAGGGGAAGTACAACATCTATGGGACCCAATGGTTGGAATACCAAACCCACCTGAAAGGGGTTGTGTCCAGTTGAGCTATGCAGAGATCAGTTGTAGCTATTCTGGACATATGGAAGGCTCTCATTCCATGTGTGAGGGTTTTTTGAATTATACATGCGAAGGATATGCACAATCATTCGATTTACGACCTCGGTTTGGCCAATTGTTTGGGGGTGGAAGGTTGTGGATTTGGTGAGCTTGGTGTCCAGCAGTGACCAGAGGCTCGACCAAAAATGTGCTGAGAAATTGACTATCCCGATCTGAGACAATGGTTTGTGGGATTCCAAAATGTACCCAGACTCATTCAAAGAAGAGCTTGGAAATGGCTTCTGCTGTGATGTTCTTCTTGCAGGTAACCAGAATCACCATCTTAGAAAAGCGACCAACAACCACAAAAACACAGTCATTTCCCCACTTGGTGGATGGGATGCCTAACATTTAGTCCATTGAGATGGATTCCCAGGGCTTGTCAGGAGTAGGAAGAGGGGTTTACAAGCCATGTTTCTTAGTGGTCGGTTTAGTAATAGCATAGGCAGTGCAGGACCTGATATACTTGCTGACCTCGTGTCAAAGTTTTGGCTAGAGGAAATGTTTCTCTAGCATTGCCACTGTATTTTCGACCCCGAAGTGTCCTACCAGCCAACTATAGTGGGATTCCCAAATCAAATTCAATATCTCTCTTGATGGAACACATATATGGCCTAGATGACACAACAACCCATCCTGAAGATGAAAATTATCAACAACTACATTTGCACGCAACATTTGGTAGGTGGTGGTGAATTCTGGGTTTGTCTCATAGGGTTGGGGACATCTAGAGGTCTCATGTCCGCAATAGTCTAGCACCGTGGTGAGTGCAACGACTAGCGGTCTGTTGAGGCAATAAGGGATGCAATTGTTGCTTCCTATTTTATACTTGATCTTGACGTGAAATTGCTGCAAGTATGTGGACCACTTTTGATGGTGGTCATTTTTCAATTTTCCTTGTGTCTGCATGAACTGTAGTGGCTTATGATTAGTGTTGATCATTGTCTCCTTCCCAGGAATGTAATGTCTCCACTGGCGGCAGTCTTGCACAATGGAGTACATTTATTTTTTGTAAGTAGGATACTTACGGACAACATCTGATAGTGTCTCACTATGATAGGCCACGGGGTGGTCGTGCTGAGTGAGAATTGCACCCATAGCATAGTCTGAAGCATCTGTCTCGATCTTAAAGGGTTGTTGTAGGTCTGGTAGTGAAAGTACTGGGGATGAACACAAGCGCTACTTCAAATCATCAAACAGTTGCTGTTGGGACCGACCCCACTCAAATTTCTCCTTACCACCACCCTTGGTTATTTGGATGAGGGCCCATGTGATATGGAAGAATCCCAACACGAACCTACGGTAGAAATTGGCAAGGCCCAAGAAGCTCTGAAGCTCAGGGAGCATGGCTGGGGCTGGATAGTCACGGATGACTTGGATCTTGGCTAGTTCCACATGTACACCATGTTGATCAATGATGTAGCTGAGGTAATGGACCCTGTCCATGATGAAGGATCATTTTTTCAAGTTGGCATATAGCTTGTGCTCCTGTCGGGTGTGCAAAACCTGCTGAATATGCTGCAAGTGTTCGACCTAAGTCCTGTTGTAAATGAGAATGTCCTCTAGATAGACCACTGCAAAATTATTGGTGAATGGTCACAGGATATCATCCTTCATGCTCATGAAAGTGGCTGGAGAATTTGGAATACCAAAGGGCATGACCAACCTTTCAAAAAGGCCTTCCTTTGACTTGAAGGTGGTCTTCCATACATCTATCTATTCTTTCAGGACCTGGTGGTAGCCAGACTTTAGATCAATCTTACTGAAGTATTTCCCCCCCATGATTTGATCAAGGAGGTCGTCAATTTAGGGAATCAGGTACCGATTTGTGACTGTGATTTTATTTATAGCCCGATAATGAATGCAGAGTCACTAGGTTCCATCTTTCTTCTGTACCAGCACAATTGGGCTCCCACAAGGTGATGATATGGGACAAATGTGCCCCTGGTATAGCAGTTATTCTATCTGTCGCTTGATCTCCTCATTCTCTAACAGAGAGTGGCGATAGACTGGCCCATTGGGTAGCGGTGTGCCGAGGTTCATATTGATGGGGTGCTTTACCTGGCAGTGCAGAGGTACCTTGGTAGGTGAGGAGAAGATATCTGAGTATTCTTCCATGACCTTATCCACTTACTTTTGTTGTGTGGAGAGGTCGGCTACAGAGACCCTGGATGTGGCTGTGATCTTTCACTTGTTCTGACAGTGAATCATGAAGAAGACAAACTTCCCCATATGAGAGATGACCTTCCTGCATTGCTTAGCAGAGATCAAGGAAATATCACTAGGTGGGACTGCCTCGGGTATCCTTTATAATTTCCTGCTCAAAGTAATAATAACACTACGAGGCCTAGACTCATATACAACATGACGTTTCCAAAAATAAGGTTGGCCCAAAAGAAAATCAAAAACTTAGAGAGGAGCAACATCACACAATACCTCATATTTGAAGGGCTTGATGTCGTATGACAGTCGACACTGTTGGCTGACGTAGAGATCGCTTCCTTGGTGGAGCCATCCAATGGTGTAGGGTTGTGGGTGCGATGTTCTTGACAGGGCCAAATGCTTGATGACCTCTACTGATATGAGGTTCTTTTGGCTACTAATATCAACGATGAAGTGCAACAGGGTGCCTTTTACCCACATCTGTGAATGGAAGAGGCACTCTCCTTCTTCTGGCTCATCTGGTTCACCAGGCTAGAGCTTGGTCATGGCAATGGTGGCACTGGGTTCCATGTCAATGATCCATCTTCCCCTTTCTGGTTCTGTCTTAGAGTTAGAACCCACATATGATTAAGAGGTTTTCACTTCTGCCACCAGTGACTTCTTTGAACGGTAGTCAACAATGTTATGCAAAGGGATCTTATAGAAGTCGCACCACTTCCCGATATCTTTCTTTGTCTTTCTGGTGTCCTTATTTTCTTGCAGCTTGGACTGGTTGTCCTGATACTATCCATCTTTTCTCTATCATTTTTTATGTGGATTGGGGCCACCCTTTCCTGGATTTTGTTGTGAGGGGTTCCCGGGCACAAATTTCCACATCTTTTGTTTGAGCTTCTGCTCGATTTTGATGGCATATCGGTAGGCCATGCCCAAGGATGCGATGTCTAGAAATTTAATTTAGGTTTGGATGTATCTATGCAGAGCACCATATGTCACTCTGAATCTTTGATACCCAACTTGGTGCGCAAGGTATGGAAGATATTTGTGAAATCTGGCACTGCTTGGTCTCTTTCTTGCCGCACTGTGGTCCATTTGGTATAAAAGTCGTCATAACTTCCGACAGAGTCCTTAATAGAATCCATGAAGGATTCCTAGGTGGTCATGACTGTAAATAATGAGGGTTTCTCTGTGTTTGCACTCTTTTCGTCGTTTGATGAGAAAAAAGTGAGTGCTTACATGCCTAGTTGGGCTCTGCTAGTCATGACAACTGTATGGTAAAAGGTTAGAAAGAAAACAACAAAGCT
>JZKD02S1954165.1:700886-711741 GCA_000966675.3 Picea glauca | reverse complement strand
CTAGCAATCTCAGCAGCATAATAGTATGAAGAATTCCTTGAAGAAATGGTGGTCATTCATGGATTTTTATAGCCAAGCATTGGGTTATTATGCAACCTCTTTTGAATGTGAAAAGCGGCTCTTTAGGGCACAATCAGGTCTTTGACCAGCCTCCCCACGCAGATTGAGCTCAGATTTGATGTCAAATCGACTTGGGAGCCGATCCATTAGTGGTTGGGAGGCCGACCAGCTTCATAAATGCGTCGTTTGGTAGGCGCACGGGTTTTGCACCCCACAACCGTGCATATGCGCTCCAGGTACGAAGACGTTGCGCGCGCGCGCGCGCTTTCAGTGGGTGTAAAGCGCCTTTTAATTTTTTGGCCATTTTGTATAGTTTTGACCCTTTTGCTGTGCTGTGGAATTAATCCTTGTTCCATGAATGACTGTTTTTCTGTGCTGACAATGCGGAGTTCTTGTCGCCCTGTGCGGACAAAATTTCAGTGATAACACTCTGTTTCCTTTTTCTCACAAAAATTTTCCCACCAATCTTTGACATGGGGAATGACTTTGAAGAGTGCAAAAGTAGTCTTTTCTCTATTAAAAAAGTCATGGACAAAAAAATACCCTTCTAGTAGATTCAACCACTTGTCTACAACATCTACATCTATCTGCCATTCAAATATAGGAATATCAAAGTTTATTTGTACCTTGAAGGGGGAAACACCTCCTCTCTAAGAAGATGCATCACCTATTGGTAGCCACCAAAGGATTTGTGCGAAATTATCCATCATCCCGTTCCTTTGTTGCATGAGGGATTCCTCAATAAACAATTTGAAAGGATCTCTTGTCCCATCATATTTCTTTTCTCCTACCACGAGAGGTCATTTGGGTGTTCAAGATATTTTTTCCTGAAGAGAAACACACTCGAGGCCCAACTCTTTGTACCCCGACCTCGTTGGGGACATGCATTAAGATGACAAGGAGCAGACCGCTTTGATACCATTGATCCAGATTTTATGAGCAGAACAAAATGAATACAGATTATTAACATGTGCTTAACAAAAAATAACAGAGATATAGTAAAATTGGTTTTCTATTTAAGAAGGAAATAAGCTGAAACTGTAAAATGCAGCGGAAACAAGCTTGCTGGAATGGTGGTGACTTATCTGTGAGAAGAGATGTGACAGCTGTGCTGATTCACAAGAAGATGAATACAATGAGACTCTGAAGGCAGTTTTACAATAAATAGGAATTCCCAAAACCTTAGACATCCAAAAACCTAACCCTAGGAGATGAAGCACCAAAAGTCATGTGGGCCCCGTTTGGGTAAGTTAGTACATCAACTTCCTGGGGTCGTAACTTTTGCATATGATCTTTGTTTTAGGCGTATGATAGCCCGTTGGAAAGGTATCATAGAGGAGATTAATTTTAGGGGATCATTATTTTTTTCATCTATAATTGAGAAGATCAACCTCAAAAAACATTCATTTAGGACTTCAAAATAGCCACGGAAGTTAAAACTGTTAAAAATAGTAAATTGCCAAAATTGCCAGAAAACTATTTTGAGCCAGTTGGAAAAGGTGGGTGGACACCGATATCCACCTGGATCAATCCTCCCTCCTTAGGAAACAATGGTATCCATTGTGTTGATTTCCCCCATCAGATGAGGAAAGTTCTACTGAGTTTGGCCCCGGGTGAGCCACTTGCCTTGGTGCAGGAGCTACCCTACTTTGACGACTCGATAAAGCTAGGTCCTTTGCTGTCGAGTGCCCTTGATATGTGTGTCCACAATATGATCACTGGATTCCTATTGTATGCATTCAATATTGATATTTGTTGGTTTCAACTATTCTGCTACTTCTGAGGTGTCCAATATTGGTGGGAAATAAGGGCGAAAGAGATCCACATTGAACACTGGGTGTAGGCCAAGGAAAGGAGAAATGTTGAGCTCAAAAGAATTATCCCCCATGGAATTGGTGATGGTGTACGACCCATAAAAAAGTGGGTGAAGCTTCCGAAGGGGTCCTGTAGGGCATTCTTTCTGCAAGTGCAACCAAACTTTGTCGCCCATCTGAAACTTATGTGGCACTCGGTGTTTATCATGTTGCTACTTGTACTTGTTAATGGACTTCTATAGGATATCCTGAACCTGTTGGTGGATGTGCTGGATCCACTCAATGAACCAGGTGTCTTTTTCATATTCAGTTGGATCAGGAGATGAGTTGGTTGAGGTGACCACAAAAGGAAGTGCAACATCTATGGGACCTAATGGTTGGAATCCCAACCCCACCTGAAAGTGGTTGTGGCCGGTTGAGCTATGCAGGGCTCGATTGTAGGTATGCTGGACATAGGGTAGGATATCATCCCATGTGTGAGAGTGATTTGAATTATTCATGCGAAGGATATGCACAATCATTCGATTTATGACCTCGGTTTGGCCATCTGTCTGGGGGTGGAAGGCCGTGGAATTGGTGAGCTTGGTGTCCAGCAGTGACCAGAGGCTCGACCAGAATGCGTTGAGAAATTGATTGTCTTGATCTGAGACAATGGTTTGTGGGATTCCAAAATTTACCCAGACTCATTCAAAGAAGATCTTGGCAATGGTCTCTGCTGTGATGTTCTTCTCACAGGTAACCCGAATCGCCATCTTAAAAAAGAAATCAACAACCACAAAAACATAGTCATTTTCCCACTTGGTGGACGGGAGGCCTGACATGTAGTCCATTGAGATGGATTCTTAGGGCCTATTAGGAATAGGAAGAGGGGTGTATAGGCCCTATTTCTTAGTGGCTAGTTTAGAAATAGCGCAAGCAGTGCAAGACCTGATATACTTGCTGACCTCCTCTCGAAGTTTCGGCCAGTAGAAATGTTTCTGTAGCATCACCACTGTATTTTCGACACCAAAGTTTCCTACCACCCAACTGTAGTGGGCTTCCCATATCAGCTTCGCTCGCTCACTTGATGGAACACAGATATGGCTCAGATGACACAACAACCCATCCTCAAGATGGAAATTATCGACAATTGCGTTTGCACGCAAAATTTGGTAGGTGGTGGTGAAGTCCGAATTTGTCTCATATATTTGGGGCCATCCAGAGGTCTCATGGCTGCAAGAGTTTAGCACCATGGTGAGTGTCGTGACTGGAGGCCTTATGAGGAAATCAATGACCTGATTGGTTCTTCCTATTTTATACTTGATGCTGAGGTGGAATTTCTGCAAGTATGTGGACCACTTTTGATGGGGGTCATTATGAAAATTTTCCTTGTGTCTGCTTGAATGACAATGGCTTATGATTAGTGTGGATGACTGTCTCCTTCCCAAGAATGTAATGTCTCCACTAGTGGTAGGCTTGCATAATGGAGTACATTTCTTTGTCGTAATTAGAATAATTATGGACAACATCTGATAGTGTCTCACTATGATAGGAAATGGGGTGGCCTTGCTTAGTTTGAATGACACCCACAACATAGTCTGAAGAATCTGTCTCGATCTCAAAGGGCTATTGCAGGTCTGGTAGTGAAAGTAATAGGGATGAGCACACACACTGCTTTAAATCATTGAATGCTTGTTGTTGGGATGAGACCCAAAAAATTTATCCTTACCACCACCCCTGGTTATTTGGCTGAGGGCCCATGCGATAGGGGAGAATCCCAACACGAACATGCGGTAGAATTTGGCAAGGCCCAAGAAGCTCATAAGCTCAGTGAGTGTGGTTGGGGATGGATAGTCATAGATGACTTGGATCTTTGCTAGATCCAAATGTACACCTTGCTGATCAATGATGTAGCCCAGGTAATGGACCCTGTCCATGCTGAAGGAGCATTTTTCCAAGTTGGCATATGGCTTGTGCTGCCGCAGGGTGTGCATAACCTGTTGAATATGCTACAAGTGTTCGGCCCAAGTCTTGCTGTAAATGAGAATGTCATCCAGATACACCATTACAAAAGTATTGGTGAATGGTCACAGTATATCATCCATCATCCTCATGAAAGTGGCTGGAGCATTTGGCAAACCAAATGGCACGACCAACCATTCAAAAAGGCCTTCCTTTGACTTGAAGGTAGTCTTCCATACATTTATCTATTCTATCGGGAACAGGTGGTAGCCAGACTTTAGATCAATATTACTGAAGTATTTGGCCCCCGTGAGTTGATCAAGGAGTTCGTCGATTCGGGGAATCGGGTACCAGTTTCTGATTGTGATTTTATTTAGAGCCCAGTAATCAATGTAGAGTCGCCAGGTTCCATATTTTTTCTATACCAGCATGATTGGGCTCTTGCAAGGTGATGAGCTAGGATGGATGTGCCCCTTGTGGAGTTGTTCTTGGATTTATCAGTTGATCTCCTCATTCTCTAATAGAGAATGACGATAGACTGGCCCATTGGGAAATGGTGCGCTGGGGGTCAGATCGATGGGATTCTTGATCTGGCAGTGCAGAGGTACCCTGATAGGTGAGGAGAAGATATCCAAGTATTCTTCCACGACCTTATCTACTTACTTTTGTTGTGTGGAGAGGTCGGCTGCAGAGACCCTGGATGTGGCTGTGATATTTCTCTTACTCTAAGAGAGAATCATGAAGAAGACAAACTTCCCCATATGAGAGATGAACTTCTTGAATTTCTTAGCAGAGATCAAGGAAATAACACTAGGTGGGACTGCCTCAGGTATCCTGTACAATTTCCCGTTCAAAGTAATAATAACACTATGAGGCCTAGAATCATATAAAACATGACGTTTCCATAAATAAGATTGGCCCAAAAGAACATCACAAACTTCGAGAGGAGCAACATCACACAATACCTCATCTTTGAAGGGATTGATTTCCTATGACAGTCGACATTGTTGGCTGACGCAAATATCTCTTCCTTGGTGGAGCCATCCAATGGTGTAGGGTTGTGGGTGCGGTGTTGTCGGTAGGGCAAGCCACTTGAGGACCTATGCTAATATGATGTTATTCTGGCTACCGCTATCAATGATGAAGTGTAGTGGGGTTCCTTTTACCCACATCTATGAATGGAAGAGGTGCTCTCCTTCTTCTGGTTCATCTGGTTCACCAGGGTGGAGCTTGGTGGTAGAAACGATGGCACTGGGTTTCGCGTCAATGATCTGTCTTCTCCTTTTTGGTTCTGGCTCAGATTCAGAACCCACATCTAATTCAGAGGATTTCACTTTGGCCACCAGTGACTGCTTTGAGCGGTAGTCAACAATGTTATGCCAAGGGATCTTATGGAAGTCGCACCACTTTCTGATATCTTTCTTTGTCTTTCCAGTGTCCTTATTTGCTTGTGGCTTGGACTGGTTGTCCTGATACTGTCCATATTTTCTCTGTCCTTTGTTCTATGGGTTTGAGCTGGCCTTTCCTAGATTTTGTTGTGAGGGGTTCCCAGGTGAAATTGCCACGTCTTTTATTTGAGCTTCTGCTCAATTTTGACGGCATATCGGTAGGCCGTGCCCAAGGATGAGATGTCTAGAAATTCCATTTCAGTCTAGATGTATCTATGCAGAGCACCGCGATAGTTGAGAACCATATGTCACTCTAAATATTTTATACCCATCTTGGTGTGCAAGGTATGGAAGATATTTGTGAAATCTGCCACTGTTTAGTCTCTTTCTTGCCGCAATGTGGTCTATTTGGTATACAAGTCATCATAACTTTCGATAGGGTAGTATTGTTCCTTAATATCATCCCTAAAGGATTCCTAGGTGGCCGTGACTACAAATAATGAGGGTTCCTGTGTTTCCTTTTCCTCACAGAAAGTTTCCCACCAATCTTTGACATGGGGAACGACTTTGAGAAGCACAAAAGTAATCTTTTCTCTATTCAAAAAGTTATGGACAAAAAAATACCCTTCGAGTAGATTCAACCACTTGTCTACAAAATATGTGTCTATCTGACCTTCAAATATAGGAATATAAAAGTTTATTTGTACCTTGAAGGGGGCAGTGCCTCCTCTCTAAGAAGATGTGTCACCTGTTGGTATCCGCTGAAGGATTTGCGCGAAATTATCCATCATCGCGTTCCTTTGTTACATGAGGGATTCCTCAATCAAAAGTTTGAAAGGATATTTTGTCCTGCCATATTTCTTTTCTCCTGCCATGAGAGGTCGATTGGGCATGCTAGAGATTTTGTCCTCAAGAGAAACAAGCTCGAGGCCCAACTCTTTGTATTCCGACCTCGTTGGGGACATGCATCAAGATGACAAGGAGCAGACCGCTCTGATAACACTGATCCAGATTTTATGAGAAGAACAAAATGAATACAGATTATTAACAAGTGCTTAACACAAAATAACAGAGATACAATAAAATTATTTTTTCTATTCAATAAGGAAATGAGTTGAAACTGTAAAATGCAGTGGAAACAAGCTTGCTGGAATGGTGGCGGATTATCCTTGAGAAGAGATGTGACGACTGCACTCATTCGCAAGAAGATGATTAAAATGAGTATATGAAGGCCTTTTTACAATAAACAGGAATTTCAAAAACCCTAGACATCCAAAAACCTAACCATAGGAGATGAAGCACCAAAAATCATGTGGGCCCCATTTGGGTAAGTTAGTACATCAACTTCCCGGTGTCGTAACGTTTGCATACGATATCCATTTTAGGCGTATGATATCCCGTTGGAAAGATATACTAGAGGAGATTAATTTTTGGGGATCAATCATGCCTTTGGCTATCATTGAGAATCTCTATCTTGAAAAACCTTCATTTAGGCCCTCAAAATAGCCCTGGAAGTAAAACTGCTGAAAATAACAAATTGCCAAAATTGCCAGAAAATTGTTTTGAGCCAGTTGGAAATGGTGGGTGTCCACCGATATCCACTTTGATCAATCCTCCCTCCTTAGGAAGAAATGGTCTCCATTTCATTGATTTCTCTCATCAGATGAGGAAATTTCTGTTGAATTTTGCCCCGGGTGAGCCACTTGCCTTGGTGGAGGAGCTGCCCTACTTTGACGAATCGATAAAGATGGATCCTTTGATCTCGAGTGCCCTTGATCTATGTGTACACAATCTGATCATTGGATTTCTATTTTATGCAGTCAGGATTGAGATTTGTTTGTGTCTATTATTCTACTTCTAAGGTGTCCAATATTGGTGGAAAATAAGGGTGAAAGAGATCCACGTTGAACACTGGGTACATGCCAAGGAAAGGAGGAATGTTGAGCTCAAAAGAATTATCCCCCATAGCCTTGGTGATGGTTTACAACCCATAATGGAGTGGGAGAAGATTTTGATGGGGTCTTGCAAGGCATTCTTTCTGCAAGTGCAACCAAACTTTGTCGCCCACCTGAAACTTATGTGGCACCCAATGTTGATCATGGCGCTGCTTGTACTTGTCATTGGACTTCTGTAGGATATCCTGAACATGTTGGTGGCTGTGATAGATCCTCTCAATGAACCAGGTGGCTTTGTCACCTTTAGATGGAGCATGAGATGATTTGGTCGAGGTGACTGCAAGGGGAAGTGCAACATCTATGGGAACCAATGGTTGGAATCCCAACCCCACCTAAAAGGGGTTATGGATGGTTGAGCTATATAGGGCTTGGTTGTAGCTATGATGGATATAGGGGAGGCTCTCATCCCATGTGCGAGGGTTATTTGAATTATACATGTGAAGGATATGCACAATTATTCGATTTACGACCTCGGTTTGGCCATCTGTCTGGGGGTGGAAGGCCGTGGATTTGGTGAGCTTGGTGTCCAGCAGTGACCAGAGGCTCGACCAGAATGTGCTGAGAAATCTACTGTCCCGATCTAAGAAAATGGTTTGTGGGATTCCAAAATGTACCCATACTCGTTCAAAGAAGATCTTGGAAGTGGCTTCTAATGTGATGTTCTTCTTGGAGGCAACCAAAATCGCCATCTTAGAAAAGTGATCAACAACCACAAAAACACAGTCATTTCCCCACTCGGTGGATGGGAGGCCCGACATGTAGTCCATTGAGATGGATTCCTAGGGCCTGTCAGGAGTAGGAAGAGGGGTGTACAAACCCTATTTCTTAGTGGTCGGTTTGGAAATAATGCATGTAGTGCAAGAACTAATATACTTGCTGACCTTTTGTTGAAGTTTCTTCCAGTAGAAATGTTTCTATAGCATTGCCACTGTCTTTTCAATGCCAAATTCTCCTTCCACCTGACTGTAGCAGGCTTCCCAGATCAACTTCACTCACTCGCTTGATGGAACATAGATATAGTCCACATGACACAACAACCCATCCTGAAGATGAAAATTATCGACAACTGCATTTGAACCCAACATTTGGTAGGTGGTGGCAAAGTTCGTGTCTATCTCATAGATTTGGGGCCATCCAGAGGTACCATGGTCGTAAGAGTCTAGAATCGTGGTGAGTGTCGTGACTGCCGGTCTCCTGAGGAAATCAATGATGCAATTGGTGCTTCCTGTTTGTACTTGATGTTGAGGTGGAATTGTTGCAAGTATGTGGACCACTATTGGTGGTGGTCATTCTATAATTTTCCTTATGTCCAAATGAACTACAATGGCTTATGATCAGTGTGGATGACTATCTCCTTCATAAGAATGTAATTTCTCCACTAGCGGCAGGCTTGTACATTGGAGTAGATTTATTTGTCATAAGTAGGATACTTATGGACAACATTTGATAGTGTCTCACTTGATAGGCCATGGGGTGACTGTGATGAGTGAGAACAATGCCCACAACATAGTCTGAATCATTTGTCTTGATCTCAAAGGGATGTTGCAGGTATGGTAGTGAAAGTACTGGGGCTGAGCACAAGGGCTGCTTCAAATCATCTAACGCTTGTTGTTGGGACCGACCCCACACAAATTTTTCCTTACCACCACCCTTGTTTATTTGGCTGAGGGCCCATGCGATATGGGAAAATCCCAACACGAACCTGCGGTAGAAATTGGCAAGGCACAAGAAGCTTCGAAGATCAGTGAGTGTGGTTGGGGATGGCTAGTCACAAATGACTTGGATTTTGGCTGGATGCACATGTACACCATGCTGATCAATGATGTAGCCTAGGTAATGGAACCTCTCCATGCTGGAAAAGAATTTTTCCAAGTTGGCATATAGCTTGTGCTGTTGTAGGGTGTGCAGAACCTACTGAATCTGATACAAGTGTTAGACCCAAGTCTTGCTGTAAATAAGAATGTCATCTAGATACACCAATACAAAAGTATTCGTGAATGGTCACATGATATCGTCCATCATCCTCATGAAAGTGGCTGGAGCATTTGTCAAACCAAAGGGCATGACCAACCATTCAAAAAGGCCTTCCTTAGACTTGAAGGCGGTATTCCATACATCTCTCTATTCTATTGAGACCTGGTGGTAGCCATAATTCAGATCAATATTACTTAAGTATTTGGCCCCCGTGAGTTGATCAAGGAGGTCGTTGATTCAATGAATCGGGTACCAGTTTCTGACTGTGATTTTATTTAGAGCCCGGTAATCAATGCAGAGTTGCCAGGTTCCATCTTTCTTCTGTACCAACATGATTGCACTCCCACAAGGTGATGACCTGGGATGGATGTGCCCCTTGTGGAGAAGTTCTTGGATCTTTCACTTGATCTCCTCATTCTCTAACAGAGAGCGATGATAGACTGCCCCATTGGGAAGTGGTGCGTCGGGGGTCATATCAATGTAGTTCTTGATCTGGCAGTGCAGAGGTACCCTGGTAGGTGAGGAGAATATTTCCAAGTATTCTTCCACGACCTTATCTACTTGCTTCTGTTGTGTGGAGAGGTCGCCCACAGAGACCCTAGATGTGGCTGTGATATTTTTCTTATTCTGAGATCGAATCATGAAGAAGACAAAATTCCCTATCTGAGAGATGACTTTCCTGCATTGTGTTAGCACCATAAGTCACATTTGGATTGCAACAGAGGTAAGCCCAGTACCCATCAGTTTGTATGTCACAATGAATAAATTTAAGGGTGGTATAATGGACACAGTCTCAATATTATATCGCTTTAAGTCATAAAACTGGGTTGGAGATGCATAGATAAGTGAGGTCTTGATCTAATTTAAGCCAGTAAGTTTGTATAGTGGTGAGTAGGTAGAAGAAACATGAAAAAAGTATGAAGGTCTTCTCTGGACATCTGGTCTTCCAGCAGCCCATGGAGGAAAAGTCTCAGATACAAGATCCTCTTGGATCTGAAAACTTCAAGAAACTAAACACGTTGCAACAACAGATATAGTCAAACATACACTATACTACAATCACAACACCTGAATGGATCATCCATGCCCGAGCTTTCAGATTCAAAAGCAAATAAATGAAAGGAGAAGCTAGATACCATTAAACAAGAAGTCTCAAATAGCAGTTCATAACCAGAGAGCGAGAGGCCTCGTTAAAACATTACAATCGAGAGCGTTGCTCTACCATCCACCCTAACAAAATGGAAAAAATGCCTACATATACTCAGAATTGGCTCCCACCCCTGAAGGCACGATCATGTCATGAGTTTAAGGCTTTGCGTTGGTGAGTTTCTCATCCACCATCCTTGTTTTCATTAAATACTTCATTGGGATCGGAGAGTCCCAATTCAACTCTACAATTTTAGGACCCGATGTCCTCTTCTTCACAGTTTCGTGCTTTGCTGGATTGCCTGCGGGGAATTCATGCGACAAACGTGGATGAGAGGTGGCTGTGTAGGTAGATGTGGCAAGGGGAAGACACTTGGGAAGATGCGGGAGGAAAAACTCACGAGTTTTGAGGTGTGATAAGACAAGGGTGAAGTGGCATGGGATGATGATGTGGAGGGAGGGGAGAGACTGAGGTAGTAGGTGCAATGGGGACACCCTGCCTAGATGGAGGTGAGAGGGAATACAAGGGGAGGACACCTGGTGGGAGATGTTTGGTGTGGGTGGAATGGGATATGGC
>JZKD02S1954165.1:674810-692759 GCA_000966675.3 Picea glauca | reverse complement strand
GGTCCGATATGACTCCTGCACTATAGATCTGGGCGTGTGGATCTCAGCCACCTAGATATATGCGCCGCTTAGTGTGACGCGCTTGCGCAAAAAAAACTTAGGATAAGTGGGTTTTTTAAACCCACTTCTTGTCATTTTTTTTCCAATGGGGTCCATTTCTTAGGAAAACAACCCCCTTACAAATTAATGTGATAACACATTGATTAGCAGAGATCAAGGAAATAGCACTAGGTGGGACTACCTCAGGTATCCTATACAATTTCCTGTTCAAAGTAATAATAACACTACGAGGCCTATAATCATAGACAACATGATGTTTCTATAAATAAGGTTGGCCCAAAATAACATCACAAACTTTGAGAGGAGAAACATCACATAATACCTCGTCTTTGAAGGGATTGATGCCGTACGACAATTGACATTGTTGGCTGACGTGGAGATCGCTTCCTTGGCGGAGCCATCCAATGGTGTAGAGTTGTGGGTGCGGCGTTGTCCGTAGGGGCCAACCGCTTGACGACCTCTACTGAGATGAGGTTCTTCTAGCTACCACTATAAACGATGAAGTGCAATGGGGTGCCTTTTACCCACATCTATGAATGGAAGAGGTGCTCTCCTTCTTCTGGCTCGTCTAGTTCACCATGCTGGAGCTTGGTGGTAGCAATGGTGGCACTTTGTTCCGTGTCAATGATCTGTCTTCCCCTTTCTGGTTCTGGCTCAAAGTCAAAACCTGCATCTGATTCAAAGGATTTCACTTTGACCACCAGCAACTTATTTGAGCGGCAATCAACAGTGTTATGCCAAGGGATCTTATGGAAGTCGCACCACTTCCCAGTATCTTTCTTTTTCTTTCCGGTGTTCTAATTTACTTGTGGCTTGGACTGGTTGTCCTGATACTTTCCATATTTGCTCTGTCCTTTTTTCTATGGGTTGGGGCTACCCTTTCCTAGCTTTTGTTGTGAGGGGTTCCTAGGCCCAAATTTCCCTATCTTTTGTTTGAGCTTCTGCTCAATTTTGACAATATATCGGTAGGTTGCGCCCAAGGATGAGATGTCTAGAAATTCCATTTCGGTCTAGATGTATATATGTAGAGCACCGCGATACTTGAGCACCAGATGTCACTCTGAATATTTAATACCCATCTTGGTGTGCAAGGTATGGAAGATGTTGGCACAGGGGCAGACCCAGGGTTCAACGCTTCAATAATGCACCAGCAAAACCCTAACTACTGGCCCTTTCGACAACACCTGTGAAGCAGATGAAGTCTCACCTGAGGTAGAGGCGGGGGAGGGGCTGTAGGACTCACATGTCTACAACCTAGTTGGGACACAGATATGTGATTACAAAACCTTATCAGAGCACTTAGCAGTTATCGTTCATTAGTATTTAGCCTATGTTTATAGCGCAGATAAACCCTAATTATAGAGCAGTGCAACATTCACCTAGATCTAGTACATTCAAGCACTAAGCACATCAAAATAGGTCATATCTATCATTTATTCATATTACGCAGTAGTAAGCTATCATATCAGATTCATCTAAGCATGTACTATTACACTAAGCATAAATCTCATGAATAACGTAGAAACCATAAAGCACAAAGAAACCAAAACATAGGATATACGTGGTTCACCCCCAGCCTGGGGCTATGTTCACCAACTCTTCTTCTCTTTATTGTCTTCTTTCAATCATCTACATGCACAGAGCCATAAGATCCTACTCCGCATAGGATAGGATATCTTCATGAACTTCGCCAGATCCTCCTTCCCCAAGCTAGGTTACAACACAAATCCCTCTTACAGTCTACACAAGCTTCTTACATCCACTTGCACTTAGCCCTGCAAGTGTCCAACACTACATGCACAAATCATTTACAAATTACACTTAGCACAACACCACTTGTCTCTTCTAGGTCTAGTAGCTACTTCTTACATCGCCTAGACATCTATTTATACATTACAAAAGGGCCTAAACATGGGTAAACCCATGGGCTGACATTCCCATACCCGTTACATAATACTAAAACCAAAAAATCCCTAAAAAGGGGTTGTGATCCTGCGATCTCTGCTTCAACTTGCACTCCACCTTCGACCATCCTGTCGAAGTCCCAAAAAGAGGTCAAAAATGACCAAGGTTCCCCCAAAACTTGGTTGAGGGCCAACAGACCCCCAATACTCACCTGTGACGCGTCCCGAGTCACTCTGACCTAGGTAGATTTGCCTCAAAATCCTCAAGCTTGGCTTGAGATGCTTCGACCTGCTGCTTTTCTAGGGCCTCCTTCTCAGTGAATTCCTGAATAACTGCCTCTTTCATAGGTCCTTCTAAGCGTTGTTCGACTACAATGACTACTAGTTCCAGCTCTGCTCCTTGTCATTCAATCTCCTCAAAAAATTGTCAAGGTTCGTCCTGGACTGGTTGGAGCCTCTGAGTCACTTCCATGACTTTTCTCTATATGGTATGGACTTGTTGTTGAGTAGTGCATTATTCCTGGGATCTTTTCATTCTCTCAATTGCTGACGGGAGTTTCAATTGCGCTTGTACTTTTGTTGCTTGTTGCTTTTCCTTCTAGAGCTTTGACTCTAGTGTCTTTAGTTCAGGGTCCTCTGTAAGGCACTCATAAGTCTGTGCACTTATACTGCTAGGCTGTTTACATTCCAAGGCTAAGGATTTGATTCTCTCAACTGCGCTTAGGTTAGTTTCTTCTCTTTGGTGTCACACGTCCTGCAGAGTGCCGATACTTTTTGTATCTCTAGATCTGCTATTCTCTATTGAAGCTGTTGGATGGCTTCGACAATCTTCGCTACTTGATGCTCCACTAGGTCGTCCTCCTTTTTCTCTAATCCTGTCACAGAAAAAAGTGCTCTGTTGATTGCTTCTTTGAATCTAATCTACTCTGCGAGCAACTGTTCTTTCTCTTTCTGGATCTGCGCTCTCTCCTCTTGGAACTTTGTTTGGAGGTCGTCATTTTCCTACTGTGAAACCCGACGTTGCTCTATGAATTCCTCTTGCACTTTCTTCAGGGCCTCTGTGGCCTATTCGTTTTCTTCCTGTGCGTGACGAGAGTGAGCTTCAGTTGCATAAGCTATTCTATAGAGTTGGGTAGGCTCATATCCCAACTCTGGTTCTTCTGATGGCAGGAGTGCAGTGGACACTGCATGGCTGGAGTGAAGGGCCTATTGTACCCCTCGCATTTCTTCTTCAATTCTTTGATACATGGTCTCTTTCTTGGCTTCATTTTTCTACAAAATGTCTTCTGAGGCATCTGATACAACTACGATAATGAATTCGAATTCATTGAGCATGAGCACAGTCTGTAACTTGGTCTTACTAGCTTTTGACTTCTTTCGTGCTGACGATTTCGTGGGAGAAGCTTTCTTTTCTTGGATGTCTCAGCTTCATCAATGGGATCCTTAGGTGGTGTTACTTCGCCTTGATTTTGCTTGTCTTCTTCTCCATTGTTCTCTTCTTTCTCTACTTCATCATCACCTCCTCCGCTAGGTGATTCCGAGGCAGTCTCTTTTGATGCATTGTTCATCTTCTGTACCTCTTCTGTCTTCTTCCTTCTGGTAGTTCCAGGTGTATCATACCATTCTTGAGTGACCACCGGCCTTTCGATTAGTTCGGGGTTAGACAATTTTGCATGGTCAATAGGGATAAGGAGATTTGCAGGCCATTCCTTAGTTATTTCTTCTAGGTCCTCCTCTGTGATATTGTGATAACTCTGTAGTACTTATTTGTGTTCATCTCCGCGCGTAGTGATATAGATAAAATGTCTGTCTGCGTGGAACTTCACAAATGGCCTAAACCTATGCAGGGTGTTCAACGTCATACAAGGGACAAAATCAATAGCCCTCTTTAACTGTAGGTAGTAGGTGTGGAACACCACGTTTGACTGCCATTGTTTTCCCATGTCACTCGAATACTAGAGTGTGGGGAACTTCGCAACTAAGGGTTCAGATGGCTCTATTTTAGGGAAGGTTGCACCTTCCAGCATCTCCCAAGCAATGAATGCAATGAGGATCAACAACCAACTAAAATGGAACTCATAGCCCTAATCCTGAGCTTTGTGGCAGTCTTGTTCTAACTGGTTAACTAAGTATCTTGCCCAGTTCATTTGTATCCCCTCCAAACATTTTCTTGCGAGGTCAAAAACAAACCCCATCACCTGTGTGGGTTTGTTATTTCTTACTATATTACCAATAATCAACTAGAAAGTGAGGCACACTATGCCATTTTGGATGGAGGCTACCTTGTAGCCTCACTTCCCCTTCTCCACATCACCATAGGTATCTTTAATATTCTGTGCCAGGGCATAGTCTGCAGCCTTTCCTGGGTAAAAGTTTTGCGGGTCTGGTCCCTGCATGCTCAATCCGGTGATCCGATGGATCAACACTGGGTCGACGGTGATGCATCTATCTAGCCATATATAGCTAACATGGAAGCACGATAGCAGGAGCTTAACACACACATTAACCTCCCGGTGCCTTCCAAAATGGGGTATCTTCATTATGTTCAGAATAGTGGACTGCATGAGGTCCATAGTCCATGGTTGGGGGATTATCCTCGACTTCTTCCCCTTCTCCCTAGTCAAATACCTGTGAGGGGTGAGCATGTTGTATTTCTTGCGATCCTCTAGGTTGAAGTAGCTGATCTTTAATGTCATGATTTTATCCAGCTATGGTTTAACTACACGAATCCCCTTCGGGAGGTACGAAGTAATCAAAGTGTAGTCTAAGTCCCTTGGGACACTGTCATGACTCATCACACTGGCCAGACGCGGGATGTAGTCAGGAAGGATTGATGGGATTAGCTTCGCATTCAGCAAGTCATCACGATGATTGGTGCATTTCTTAGTCACAGCTCAAGATGGTCTAGATCCATGAGTAGTCGACAGGGAGGCTTGCACTCCTCGCGTCGATGAAGCTTGAACACCTATGGACATCACCTTCTTAGCCATAAGGTCGATTAAAATTTCTTCGAAAAAATATTCTATTGCGATGAGTTCATCTGACATGCATGCTTGATATCGGATAACTCAGGTCAATGAACAAATGCTCAATGTAATAGAACTGGTGGTGAAGTCTCAGTAAACACAACACGGTAACAATGTGTTCTCTTGTTGGCTCAGATACAATTTGTAAAAGTGTTCTCGGTGCAACAGTCGACGGAATAAGTAGACAGTGATGTAACGAATCCCTCCAATGGACAAGAAGCCTTCATCAATGTAGTTCTGTCCATTATGGTGCAGTCCCAATGGTCCGATGGTGAGATTTCTGATCATAACTGTTGTTCTAACCATTTAGGAGCATCAATCTAACGGTCATAATGCCTCTAACGGTTATATTGCTTCGCCATGGTGAAGTGCCAATCTGATTTTCTTTGGTATGCTGACGAAGTTCAAACTATGGAGACCTTCCTTCTGCGAAGTCTTCTCTGGAACTTCCTTTAATTTCTCCAACTTTTCTTTCTTCTTGCTGAGCTTTCTAGCCTTCTTTCCTATGATCTATGTCAAAATATTCCTCTTTCCATTTTTATTCTTATCTCCTCTTGGCATAGTAACTTCACGTTATTGATGGTCTTTCCTAGGGTTCAAGGGAAATACTTCTTCTCTATCCATGGTAGGTTCTCTACTCTCCTGTACAGATAGGTGTTTCAAGTCTTGTTATGTTCTTTCAACTTCGACATCCATATTTCTGGTCCTCATTAGCTTCAAATGATTTTCTTGTTCTTTTAGTAAGTGTGCTATTCTCCTAGTCATGAAGTATCTTAGTTCTTGATTTTTCTGTTCTAGAGCTTCCTCTTCTTTTCTTTGGGTCTGATCTTTCTCAATTTAGGTTTTTCCTAGTAACATAGCAAATTGGGCGTTATTCTCAATAAATTTAACAACCTCAAATTCTTCCTCTATTGAAGTTCCATGAGCACTCATAGGTGTCTGGGTAATTCTTCCACATAGGGTTATCAACTTTCCTCTAAATAATCCTATTCCTCCCAATGAAGGAATCATAACAGGATTTCCCAAAATTTCCCAGGTTCTTTTTGTCATGATATTCACCTGTGTTTCCTCATCCAGAACACAGTCAATGTCGAAGTCTCCTATTCTTGTTTTTATGCACTCTTTTTCTTTGAATATATTTGATAAGTTTATATCTCTGTGATCATTCAGGGTTTCTTTCATTTTTAGTAATACAGTCTCTGATTCTTTCTAGGGTTCTACCATGGTCTCAGTTTCTTGGCCTTCCTCGGGGTTTTCTTGTCTCATATTCATTCTTTCAACCTTAGAAATCATTCTAGGGCAATACAGAACTTCATGGTCCATAGATTTACAACAAAGACAACTAGGTCTTCTACCAGGGCATTCCTTAGCAAGATGTCCTAGTCTTCTGCAACTGTAACAAAGAGTTAATACTCTCTTTCTCTTAAATGATCCCCAGCCTTTCCTGTACTGCGCACTAGGATCACAGTAACCAACCTGCATTTTTTTTTTCTAGGATCCTGCATCCATTTGTTAGTCCAAAAATCCTTTCTATGCATAGGAATAACATATCTTCCATTATTTCTATCAGATCTAATCATATCAAATCTTCTTTCTTCTAGCTGTGCCCTAGTTTTTAGACTAGGACAAAATTTATCAAACATACCTAGATCCATACTTTCGAAACAAAGATTTCCACTTATCTTACCTTTAACATAGCACAAATATTTTAGATCTTATCTCTTCAATAAAACAATTTCACTGTTCTTACCTTTATCAGAGCACAAAGCTTTAAGATATTACCTCTTTTCTTCAGATATTCCTCCTCTCTTAGTACAGAGCTTCACAAGTCAAGTAGAGTACTACGCACTAGAGAAATATATCTATGCACAAATCTTCCTCTTTTCCTCAGTTCCCAGCAATCACAGTTCCAGGTCTCGACAATGGAACCATTTGTTGGCACAGGGGCAGACCCAAGGTTCAACGCTTCAACAATGCACCAAGAAAACCCTAAATACCGGCCCTTTTGGCAATGGTTGCGAAGAAGATGAAGTCTCACCCGAGGTAGAGGCAGGGGGTTGCAGGACTCAGATGTCTGCAACCTAGATGGGACACAGATATGTGATTACAACACCTTAACAGAGCACTTAAAAGTTATCGTTCATTAGTATTTAGCCTTTGTTTACAACACAGATAAACCCTAATTACAGAGCAGTGCAACATTCACCCAGATCTAGTACATTCAAGAACTAAGCACATCAAAATAGGTCCGATCTATCATTTTTTCATATTACTCAGTACTAATCTATCATATCAGATTCATTTAAGCATGCACTATTACACTAAGCACAAATCTCATGAATAACATAGCAACCATAAAGCCCAAAGAAACCAAAACATAGGATATACGTGGTTCACCCCCATCTTGGGGCTACGTCCACCAACTCTTCTTCTCTTTATTGTCTTCTGTCAATCATCTACATGATCAGAGCCACAAGATCCTACTCTGCATAGGATAGGAGATCTGTGCACACTTCACCAGATCCTGCTTCCCTGAGCTAGGTTACAACACAAAAACCTCTTACAATCTAGACAAGCTTCTTACATCCACTTGCACTTAGCCCTGCAAGTGTCCAACACAACATGCACAAAGCATTTACAACTTGCACTTAGCACAACACCACTTGTCTCTTCTAGGTCTAGTAGCTACTTCTTACATCGCCTAGAAATCTATTTATACATTACAAAAGGGCCTAAACATGGGTAAATCCATGGGCTGACATCCCCATACCTGTTACATAAGCCAAAAACCCAAAAATCCCTAAAAGGGGGCCATGATCCTGCGATCTATGCTTCGACTTGCACTCCACCTTTGACCAACCTGCCGAAGTCCCAAAAAGAGGTCAAACATGATCAAGGTTCCCCCAAAACTTGGTCAAGGGCCAACAAAAGATATTTGTGAAATTTGGCATTGCTTGGTCTCTTTCTTGCCACAGTTTGTTCCATTTGGTTTACAAGTCGTCATAACTTCCCATAGGGTAGTATTTTTCCTTAATAGCATCCCTGAAGGATTCCCAGGTGGCCATGACTATGAATAATGAGGGTTCCTCTGTTTCCTTTTTCTCACAGAAAGTTTCCCACCAATCTTTCACATGGGGAACGACTTTGAGGAGCGCAAAATTAATCTTTTCTCTATTTGAAAATTTATGGACAAAAAAATACCCTTCTAGTAGATTCAACCACTTGTCTACAACATTTGTGTATATCTGACCTTCAAATATAGGAATATCAAAGTTGATTTGTACTTTTAAGGGGGCGACGCCTCATCTCGAAGAAGATGCGTCGCCTGTTGGTAGCCGTCGAAGGATTTGCGTGAAAGTATCCATCATCTTATTCCTTTGTTGCATGAGGGCTTCCTCAATCAATAGTTTGAAAGGATCTCTTGTCCCACCATACTTCTTTTCTCCTGCCATGAGAGGTCGCTTGTGCATGCGAGAGATTTTGTCCTCAAGAGAAACAAGCTCGAGGCCCAACTCTTTGTACTCCGACCTCGTTGGGGACATGCATTAAGACGACAAGGAGTAGATCATTCTAATACTACTGATCTAGATTTTATGAGCATAACGAAATGACTATAGATTATTAACAGGTGCTTAACACAAAATAATAGAGATATAGTAAAATCGGTTTTCTATTCAATAAGGAAATAAGATGAAACTTTAAAATGCAACAGAAACAAGCTTGATAGAATGGTGGCGGCTTATCTCTAAGAAGAGATGTGACAGATGCGCTCATTCGCAAGAAGATGATTACAAGGAGGCTCTGAAGATAGTTTTACAATAAAAATGAATTCCCAAAACCCTAGACATCCAAAAACCTAACCCTAGGATATGAAGCGCCAAAAGTCATGTGGGCCCCGCTTGGGTAAGTTAGTACATCAACTTCCCGGGGTCTTAACTTTTGCATACGATCACCATTTTAGGCGTATGATAGACCGTTGGAAAGGTGTAACACCCTGTTTCCCCCAGTTTGTAAAAATAACTATATTGTTCAAGAACTGTGGCGAATTCAGAAATGTGAATGTATGATGTGAATGGACCTTATGAAAAAGGTCGATGAATGTAGAAATTTTTTATGAATATATATTGCAGGACTGCTGAGAGGGGTTAGGCTGAAAAAAAAGAGACCACGATGGTTGGATAAAGGTTGTGGACAGAACCTGGAATGGTGGCGTTAGCTTCCACGGAAAACCAATACCGTATTTGGTCTTCACTAGCCCGAAGAACCAAGAGCAGCTCGCTGGCCCGAAATTAATTACTTGCAGGTTGGTAGGTGGATGAATCCTCATGCATAATGAGGGGATGGGGGTAAACGACCCATCCATGGACCTTCCTGACACCTAACCATTGTGAGGGGAATTGCACCTCATGCAACCTCACAAGGGGAAAATGCATGAGGAAGGAGTGAAAGGGGGCAGACGCGAGTGAAGGAAAGAGAACTCTGGAGGTATGCAGAGTGAGTTATAGCAGAGAAGGGGGAGAGTAACCCTCGTTCTCAGTCACTGGAAAACTGAGACACAGTCTCGCAACATCTTGGTCTCAGCTCAGGGGTGGCTAGTGGTAAATCCATTGGGAGTCGCTGAGCCTACGTTTGGGTGGAAACGAGCACCCCTCTCAGCAGTTGCACTCATTTCTGGTGTTATTTCTGATAAGTGTTTTACATCTTGCACCTTGAAATTCATATGCTGACATATATGCTCATAGTCTATGCAGTTTTATAAATGGTTTGAGTATAAGACTGCCTGTGTAGTGTTTTGATTCTGAAATGGTGGTTGCATGCTTATAATGGAAGGGCCACATATGGCTTATGTGTATAAATAGATATATATGTATATACACACATTGAATCAATTCAGAATTCAAGCCATTTCTCGGGAAACCTATACCCTTATCCATATCAGGTGATACCCTGGATAAATCTCCCCACAGAGACACCCTTTTATTTTTTGAGAAGCTCAGAAGAGGTAGCACTTTGTGTGTAAAGACTCTGCAGGGGCGCAGAAGTCAAAAAATCCCTTGAGGATTCGAAGAATAAGTATGGATCAATGGATGAAATCTTGTCGGGAGATCTGCAGTCATTCATGACCACTAGATTGAAGGAATGAATGAGGGTGTTAAATGCCTTAACCCCTTTTCCTTTATCTTCGCGAGTAGCGAAGAAATCGAGATCATAGATTCCCAAGGTCTGTGAAAGAATCTGGACCATGAATTCATGTCCAGGTAGCTTAGGAACGACGCAATGGAGAGGCAGGTCTGAGTTGTCAGATCTTGGTCTAAACAGATGACAACCGTTGGATTTGTCGAGAATTACACTTGGTTTAAACCTCATGGGAAGAGTAGCAGAGGGAGAGCTCCGAGAAGAAGATTGTATCGGGACATCAACGTTCAGGAGCTCGGGGATCCAGAGGATGAGAGTCCAAGTACTCAACCTCAAAAATTGCGACAAGGCAAAATAAATCTGAGCTGCCCATTTGCAGGAGGACACATGTCGCAAGATCCTCCCTATCAGGGATTTGGACATCGGGAGTCAGAAGAGGAAGTCTCTTGACCTTGCAAATGGAGAAGTAGTGAGAGGATCCTGGACCGTAGATCCTAGGGACCCATCAGAGCCCTATAAGTTGTCGATCTAATCCTTTACTTAGGTAGAAGAGTGAACCCGACTACATCCCAAAAGTCCCAAAGACATTGGGACCGTCCATGTTGGAGGAAAGGTGGTGGAGATCTGTCCATTTCGCATATCGAGGATTCGTAAGTTTGAAGGTGGAAGACCTAACTCTTGGAGTCACGAAGTCATGAGTCGCGAGACCACAATGTGATCTGGGCCGTTAATCAAAGAAGACAGGTGGCGGAGATCTGTCCATTTCGCATATCGGGGATTCACGAGTTTGGAGGTGGAAGACCTAACTCTTGGAGTCAAGAAGTCTCGATTCGCGAGATTGCGATATGATCTAGGCCGTTGATCAAAGAGGAAGGATAGCCGTGGGATCTGGCGTCTTGATACATCGCGTATCAGGGGTTTGTGAGTTTGGAGGTTGAAAGGAATCGCTTACGACTTCCTGAGTAGCGAAGTGCCAAGAGACGAGCATGAGAGAACACGTGGTAGAATTTCCTGGTGGGGCCCACGTGATTGATGGGTGGACACGAGTCGCCTGGAGAAGGAAATCAACGTTTCGTTGACTTCTCATGTCTCGGGGATTTGCGGGATAAGAGCCTGAGAGCTCAACCCTTGGACTTGCGAAGTCCCGAGTAGCGAGAACGCAAGAAGGATAATAAATATCACTTCTCGGGGGTTCGTGAAGGAGAGATGCCAAGATTTGATGCTACAACTCACGAAGTGGCGAGTTGCGAGAAGTGTCAAAGAGAAGTCCTGAAGGAATCTAGACTGTCCATCAAGAGAGACATGTGGTGAGCGGTCAGAGCTCAGGGAAAGTTCTGAAATCCTGTGGACCATTGGATCCACACTATCAAGGGCCATTGATCTCCTACACGGATGCCCATATCAAAATTCAGAGATTTGCATGGCATGGGTTTTTGGGATCATTGCATCTCAAAGCCCCAGGCATCGAAATCCTGAAAGGATCTAAACCATTGGATTAGGGGAGGTTTACAAACGTTGATCTCCTTTGGAGGAAAACTTGGGAGACTTCGTGGATTTCGGGGATTTTAATGGGAAGGGAAGAGGTCATGCATCGTAATTTCCCAAATCGTGAAGGGCCAGTAAGGTCCTTGTTTATTTAAGCGTGGGGTCACAAAATGTGGTCATGAGGACAAGACCCAAACAGGAATCTTATACTGGCTAGCCCTTTCTGGGTTCAGCGCTTTGCTGTGTTGAGGTTTGCAGAGTTGAAAGACTCGACACTCTGGTAGTGTTGAGCCACGAAGAGTGAAAGGAAACCATTTTTTTTGGCTTGTGGTCCTAACCCACGACCATAGTGAGGTGAATAGGGAAGAACTAGCCTCTGTTAGGCCCCCGTAGGACTTCGGGGATTCTGTCCCTTAAGGAAAAGTAAAAATTTTATTATGCCGTAGTGGGTGTGTGACAAAAGGTATCGTAGAGGAGATTCATTTTTGGGGCTCAATATTGCCTTCATTTATCATTAAGAAGATCAATATCGAAAAACCTTCATTTAGGCCCTCAAAATAACCATGGAAGTTAAAACTGTTAAAAATCGTAAATTGCCAAAATTTCCAGAAAACTATTTTGAGCCAGTTGGAAAAGGTGGGTGGCCACCGATATCCACCTGGATAAATCCTCCCTCCTTAGGAAGAAATGGTATCCATTGCATTGAGTTCCCCCATCAGATGAAGAAATTTCTGCTGAATTTTTCCCCAGGTGAGCCACTTGCCTTGGCGTAGGAGCTGCCTGCTTTGCCGACTAGATAAAGATGGATTCTTTGTTGTTGAGTTCCATTGATATGTGTGTCCACAATATGATCACTGGATGCCTTTTGTATGTATTTGGGATTGAGATCTGCTGGTGTCATATGTTCTGCTACTTCTGAGGTGTCCAATATTGGTGGGAAATAAGGGTGAAAGAGATCCACGTTGAACACTGGGTGCGGGCCAAGGAAAGGAGGAATGTTGAGCTCAAACGCATTATCACCCATGGCCTTGGTGATGGTGTATGACCCATAACAGAGTGGGAGAATATTTTGATGGGGTCCTATAAGGTGTTCTTTCTGCAAGGGAAACCAGACTTTGTCACCCACCTGAAACTTATGTGGCACCCGATGTTGATCATGGCGCTGCTTGTACTTGTCATTAGACTTCTATAAGATATCCTGAACCTGTTGGCAGATGTACTAGATCCTCTCAATGAATTGGGTGGCTTTTTCAGCTTTAGTTTGAGCAAGAGATGAGCTGGTCGAGGTGACCACAAGGGGAAGTGCAACATCTATGGGACCTAATGGTTTGAATACCAACCCCACCTGAAAGGGGTTGTGGCCGGTTGAGCTATGCAGGGCTTGGTTATAGCTATGATGGACATAGGGACGACTCTCATCCCATGTGCAAGGGTGATTTGAATTATACATGTGAAGGATATGCACAATCATTTGATTTACGACCTCGGTTTGGCCATCTGTCTGGGGGTGGAAGGTCGTGTATTTGGTGAGCTTGGTGTCCAACAGTTACTAGAGGCTCGACTAGAATGTGCTGAGAAATCAATTTTCCCAATCTGAGACAACGATTTGTGGGATTCCAAAATGTACCTAGACTCATTCAAAGAAGATCTTGGCAGTGGTCTCTACTGTGATGTTCTTCTTGCAGGCAACCATAATCACCATCTTAGAAAAGTGATCAACAACCACAAAAACACAGTCATTTCCCCACTTGGTGGACATGAGGCCCGACATGTAGTCCATTGAGATGGATTCCCAGGGCCTGTTAGGAGTAGGAAGAGGGGTGTACATGCCCTATTTCTTAGTGGTCGGTTTGGGAATAACGAAGGTAGTGGAGGACCTGATATACTTGTTGTCCTCTTGTCGAATTTTCAGCCAGTAGAAATGTTTCTATAGCATCACCACTGTCTTTTCGACGCCGAAGTGTCCTACCACCCGATTGTAGTGGGATTCCCAGATCAGCTTCGCTCACTCGCTTGATGCAACAAAAATATGGCTCAGACGACACAACAACCCATCCTAAAGATGGAAATTATCGACAATTGCATTTGCACCCAACATTTGGTAGGTGGTGGAAAAGTCTGGGTCTGTCTCATAGATTTGGGGCCATCCAGAGGTCTCATAGCCGCAAGAGTCTAGCACTGTGGTGAGTGCCATGACTGGCAGACTGCTGAGTCAATAAATGACATTATTGCTACTTCATGTTTTATACTTGATGTTGAGGTGGAATTGATGCAAGTATGTGGACCACTTTTAATGGTGGACCAATTTTCCTTGTGTCTGCATGAACTGGAGTTGCTTATGATTAGTGTGGATGACTGTCTCCTTCCCAATAATGTAATGTCTCTAGTGGTGGCATGCTTTCATAATGGAGTACATTTATTTGTTGTAAGTAGGATACTTACAGAAAAAATGTAATAGTGTCCCACTATGATAGGTCAGGGGGTGGCTGTGCTGAGTGAGAACGATGCCCACAATATAGTTTGAAGCATCTGTCTCAATCTCAAAGGGATGTTCTAGGTTTGGTAGTGAAAGTACTGGGGATGAGCATAAGCACTACTTCAAATCATCGAACACTTTTTGTTGGGACTAACCCCATGTAAATTTTTCCTTACCACTACCCATATTTATTTGGCTAAGGGCCCATGTGATATGGGAGAATCCCAACACGAACCTGCGGTAGAAATTGGCAAGGCCCAAGAAGCTCTGAAGCTTAGTGAGTGTGGTTGGTGCTAGCCATTCATGGATGACTTGGATCTTTGCTGGATCCACATGTACACCATGCTGATCAATGATGTAGCCCAGGTAATGGACCTTGTCCATGCCGAAGGAGCGTTTTTCCAAGTTGGCGTATAGCTTGTGCTACAACAGGGTGTGCATAACCTGTTGAATATGCTACAAGTGTTCGGCCCAAGTCTTGCTGTAAATGAGAATGTCATCAAGATACACCACTACAAAAGTATTGGTGAATGGTCGCAGGATATCATCCATCATCCTCATGAAAGTGGTGAGAGCATTTGTCAAACCAAAGGGCATGACCAACCATTCTAAAAGTCCTTCCTTTGACTTGAAGGCGGTCTTCCATACATATGTCTATTCTATCAGGACCTCATGGTAGACAGACTTCATATCAATCTTACTGAATTATTTGGCCCCTGTGAGTTGATCAAGGAGGTCATCGATTTGGGGAATTGGGTACCGGTTTCTGACTGTGATTTTATTTAGATCCCGGTAATCAATGCATAGTTGCCAGGTTCCATCTTTCTTCTGTACCAGCATGATTAGGCTCCTGTAAGGTGATGATCTGGGATGGATGTGCCCCTTGTGGAGCAGTTCTTGGATCTTTTGCTTGATCTCCTCATTCTCTAACAAAGAGTGGTGATAGACTGTCCCATTGGGAAACAGTGCACTGGGGGTCAAATCGATGGGGTGCTTGATCTAGTAGTGCAGAGGTACCCTAGTAGGTGAGGATAAGATATTTGAGTATTATTCCACGACCTTATCTACTTTCTTCTATTGTGTGGAGAGGTCGTCCGTAGATACCTTGGATGTGGCTGTGATCTTTTGCTTATTCTCAGAAAAAATCATGAAGAAGACAAACTTCCCCAGCTGAGAGATGAACTTCCTGCATTTCTTAGCAGAGATCAAGGAAATAAAGCTAGGTGGGATTGCCTCGGGTATCCTGTACAATTTCCTGTTCAAAGTAATAATAACACTACGAGGCCTAGAATCATATACAACATGACGTTTCCATAAATAGTGTTGTCCCAAATAAACATCACAAACTTCAAGAGGAGAAACATCACACAATACCTTGTCTTTGAAGGACTTGATGTTGTACAACAATCGACATTGTTGGCTGATGCAGAGATTGCTTCCTTGGCGGAGCCATCCAATGGTGTAGTGTTGTGGGTGCGACATTGTCAAAAGGGCCAACTGCTTGATGACCCTTGCTGAGATGAGGTTCTTATGGCTATCGCTATCAATAATGAAGTGCAGTAGAGTGCCTTTTACTGACATCTGTGAATGGAAGAGTTGCTCTCCTTCTTCTGGCTCATCTAGTTCACCAGGCTGGAGCTTGGTGGTAGAAACAGTGGCACTAGGTTTCGCGTCAATGATCCATCTTCCCATTTTTGGTTCTGGATCAGAGTCACAACCTGCATCTAATTCGGAGGATTTCACTTTGGCCACCAATGTAACACCCTGTTTCCCCTAGTTTGTAAAAACAACTATACTGACCAAGAGCTGTGGAAAACTTAGAAATTTGAATATGTGATGTGAATGGACCTTATGAAAAGGTCGATAAATGTGAATAATATTATGAATATATATATTACAGGATTGTTGAGAGGGGAAATTCTGAAAAAGAGACCACGATGGCTGTAGAAAGGCAGTGGAAGGCACCTGGAAAGGTGGCGTTAACTTCCATCGGAAACCAATACCGTATTTGGTCTTCACTGGCCCGGAGAACCAAGAGCGGCTCGCTGGCTCATATTAAATGTCTCACATTTAATATCCCATCGACTGGTAGGTAAATGGATCCTCAAGAATTAATGAGGGATGGGGGAAATGAACCGCCCATCCATAGGAGTTGCAGACCTGACCAGTGCACGGAAAACTGCACCACACACAACCTCGCAAGAGGAAAAAGGAATGAGGGAGAAGCAAATGGGGATTTCGGCATTGGGCATACGCGAGGGAAGGAGAACCCTGGAAGAACTCTGGTGATAAGCAGAGTGAGTGATAGTAGAGAGGAATGAGAGTAACCTTCGCTCCTAGTCACTGGAAAACAGAGACATAGTCTCACAACATCATGGTCTCAGCTCGGGGGTGGCTAGTGGTAAATCTGATGGGAGTCACTGAGCCTATGGTTGGGTGGAAATGAGCACCCCTCTCAGTAGTTGCATAAGCCCTAGTGTTACCTTCTGATAAGTGTTTTGCCTTTGGTATCTTGAAATATATGTATGCAGACATTTATGCTCATAAGCTGTGAAATTGTGAATGATTTCAGTATAAGAATGTCTGTATGGTGTCTTGATCAGTACTACTAGTTGTATGTTTATATGGAAAGACTACGTAGGGCTTATGTTCTCATAAATCATTATTTATATGCATACTGATCTAATTTAGACTTCATGTCTGGTTCTCAGGAGAGAGATACCCTTATCTGCCTCACATAGTACTCTGGGTAACCCTCCCCATAGATATACCCTTCTCAAAATCCCATCAAGAATATGGACAAAGGATGTGAAGGCACAAGGCCTTAAGAAATCCCTGATAAGCATCGAATCAATGGAAAAGATCCCTTCGGGAGATCGGTGGTCACTCACGACCGTCAGATTAGAAGAAGAAACTAGAGTGTTAAGTGTCTTAACCCTAAATAGGTGTTGATCGACGGACGAGATCCCATCAGGAAATATCTGGTCACCCATGACCGTTAGATTGGTAGAATAAAGTAGGGTGTTAAATTCCTTACCACTTTGTCTTTCTGTGTCTTCGTGGGTAGCGAAGAGATCGGGACAGTAGATCCCCAAGGTCCATGAGAGCATCTGGATCGTTGATTCTTCCATGTCCAGGAAGTCGTGGGAGAATGCACAATTTAGGAATCTATCTGAGCCATCAGATCTCAGCTGGAAAACTCAACAACCGTTGGATCTGTCAGGAGATATCCGAGGGTTAAAACCCTAGTGAATAGGGGCGAAAGCTCCAAAATAGATCTAGACCGTCTGAATGATGGAGGCCACGTGTCGTGAGATTTCCCATTTCAGGAAATTGGGAATCGAGAACTCGGGAGTTCTGGTGATGAGAGATCGGTATGTTCCATGGTGGAAACCCTGAAGCAGTCTTAGACTGACTGATCCCGGGAGGCTACATGTCGGGAGATTTCCTATTTTGGGAAATCGGGGATCGGGGATTCGGGAGTCCTATTGAGAAGAGGTCAGGGTCTCACCTTGATAAATCCCGACGAAAGAGAGACTGTGGTCCTATAGGAGGAGGTCGTATTGACCAAGGCATAATCGAAGGGGGATAATCACCGATTGAGGCTCGTTCGACACTTCGGCATTTCAACACTTGGGATACCACAGGGCATGTTCCCCTGTGCTCTCAAACCCCAAAATCTAGACTTATAAACATCGAGATGTTATCATGTGTCTAAGCACCAATGAATGGACAGGATCCTCTCAGAGAATCCAGTGTCTGGGATGACCATGATATGTGAGGAATAGATGTCGGCTTTAAGCTGGGGCGTGAATGCACATTAGGGTAAGTGGCGAGCAGATCTGGATGGCCAAAGTCCACC
>JZKD02S1954165.1:651241-674625 GCA_000966675.3 Picea glauca | reverse complement strand
GGGGGGGGGTCCAGAATGGTGTGGCGTATGAAGTGGGACCCACCTCCTGTCATGATTCCCTCTGGGTCATGTTTCCCCTCTGGCCACCTGTACTCCACTCAACTGCATGACAAGTCCGTTCCTAATGGCCATTCGCTAACCCTGTTGGGATTCGTCCCTATTGGCCAGTCGCTAGCCCTGTCAGGGTTTGGTGGTTGCAGAGTCAAACAATTCGACATTTCTGTAGCGCTGAGGTGTGAAATACAAAGAGGCTCCATTATTATTTGACCTGTGATCATGACCCACGATCACATGGGAGAAGACAAAGAGAGAGAGCTAGCTTACGCTAGGCCTCCATAGATATTTCGGGGGCTCTGATTTTGCAGAAATCAACAAAAAATTTCATAATGGTAGTGGGTATGTTACAAATTGGTATCAAAGCATGGTTACAAAACTTGGCCTACTTGGGATCAGGTACGAGCTGCATAAGAAGATATTGTTATCTGTGTTTTCTCTTTAAGACGAAGGATTGCAGAATGAAACTGTAATCTGGGATTTTTTCTATAACCCCTTTGTTAAAATAATAACTACTCTTCTAGGAGTAGGGATGCACTGATCGTTACCATTGATAAGATGTGAGTGTGAATGACAGAGGTGGAATAAAATTATGCCATGAAGCCACATGAGCCAGACAAGGGACATGAATTGCGTTTTCCTGTTTTAGTGATACGATAGCTACCTACTAAAGTAGGTAGAGTCTCTTGCAATTGATATGGCTGGTTAGATAAGGATTAAGAACCCAAATGAAAAACCCCTATTGTATGAGTGTACATGTGAAAATACGAATTATGTACTGGATATAAATAAATATAAATATTGACTAACAAACAACGTTTGTCTTTTCACCCAAGCAGACGATTAAACGCGTGAATTTACGGACGCAGAGAATGGTGACTCACCAAGAGATGGGAGAAGGTTCCCACAATCGAGACGAAGAGTCTGATGAAAGAAGAGAAATAGGGACCCCTCCAAATCTAGCTGAGACTGTGAGGAGTCTCATGGTCGAATCACAAAGCTGCAAGGCCGACAATGAAAGGATGATGAAAGAACAAGAAAAGAAAACTGAAATCAATGCAGTTTTACTGCAGAGCTTATCTGACCTACAACGAAAAATGCATCATGAACCTGAGATACAGAAACATGGTCATATTAGTGGCCATACTGAGAGGAGCACCTCAAGGAAGATCCGCCCCATAGGTAAAGGACTAGTGTCGAATGATTCCTCTGAGAAGGAAGCTGGTGACTCGGAGGGCTCTTCCCGCAGTAGAACCAGTTTCTATTCTCAAAGAAAACAAAAAAAGAGAAAATTCTCCAAGGGTTATAAACTGGAGGAATTCAGAAAGGCCAAAACGCCCTCCTTTGATGGTGAGATAAAGAAGGGAGAGGAAGCAGAGGCCTGGCTACTTGGACTGAAAAAGTACTTCAGAGTCCATGACTTCTCAGAAAATTTGAAAGCCCGAGTGGCCACTTTTAATCTGAACGGAAAAGCTTCCTTCTAGTAGGAAGATGTTAAGAATGTAAAAGGGGTCTGCGAATAGGACCTCTCCTAGAAACAGTTTGAGAAATACTTCTGGAAGAAGTACTTGTTGGAAAAATATTTCGACAAGAAGACAAAAGAGTTTTATGAACTCAAACTGGGGCAACTCACTATAGAGGAATATGCCAACAAATTCCTCGACTTATTGAGATATGTACCCTAAATCAAAGAAGAGAAGGCAAAGGTGCAGCACTTCATCAGTGGGCTACCCAAGGAATACCAGAATAGAATTGAATTTGATGAGCCAAAGACCTTAGAAGACACTATTCGAAAGGTAACATATTGTCATGAACAATATGGACATCGGGCAGAGTCTCGTGGAGACTGGAAACAAAAGAGTGGTTTGAGATTTCAGAAAAAGGGGATCAAATCCTTAGGATATAAGAACTACAAGAAGAGCCCCAGAATGAACTTTCCATCCCAGAGTGTACTCCAGCAAAATTTCCCCTCATCGAGCAGAAATAAAACTTCTGGACCTATACCAATAAAGAATGATAACCCAAAGAGAGAACCTTTGAAATGATGGGGTTGCGGAGAAGAGAATCTCCTGAGAGACTGTCCACACTGACAACAAAACAGTCGAAAAGTTTATAACATTCAGGAAGCTACCACAGTCAATGATGTGACAAGGAGTGTGCTGCAGATTTATGTAGCCTTGGATAATAACCAAGCTGACCACCAAGCTTCAGTGGTGGAAATAGAAGGTATGATTTTCAACCATCTGGTGTCTGTTTTGATTGAACCTGGTTCAAATTTGAGTTATATATCCCCTAAAGCTGTTTATAAGTGTAAACTATAGCCTCATAAGAACACCAAGCCATGGTTGGTACAGTTAGCTACTGGCACTAAAACAAGGGTAGTGGAGGTCATACCAGTTTGCCAATTGATGTTGGGTGAATTTCCCACCCAAGCAGCCCTTAACGTATTACCCCTAGGATCGTATGATCTATTGATTGGTATGGAATAGCTAGCAACCCATAAATCTAGATTGGACTGTTACCATAAAACCTTAGAATGTGTGAGCAAAGAAGGAAAAAGGATAACCCTTCAAGGGATCCAGAAACCTGTCTCGGTGAGGCAAATATCAACCCTACAAATGAGAAAGTATTTCCGAAAGGGATGTCCCCTATATGCAATACAGGTGTTGGAAACAATGGAAGGTGACAAACCCATCCTTGAATAACATCGACACCCAGCAGGACTATTGCAACCTTTACCCATCCCAGAATGGAAATGGGAAACCATCTCCATGGATTTTATCACTAGATTGCCAATTTCAACCAAACAGAATGATGCCATTATGGTAGTGGTGGATAAACTGAGCAAGTTTTCTCATTTCATCCCTGTCAAATCAAATTGCAAGGTGATAGATATCACCCAGGTATTCATGAAAGAGATATTCAGGCTGCACGGTATGCCGAAAGAGATAGTGTCTCACAAAAACACAAAATTTACTTCCAATTTTTGGAAATCACTGATGGCTGGTTTAGAGACCAAATTTTTGTTTAGCACCACCTATCACCCTCAAACCGACGAACAAATAGAAAGAGTGAATCAAATATTGGAGGATATGTTAAGGATGCATGTAATGCATCAACCCAGAAAATGGGAAGACTACCTGCCATTGGTAGAATTCGCCTACAACAACGGCTACCAAGCATCCTTAAAGATGAGTCCCTTCGAGGTCCTCTATGGTAGGTTGTGTAATACTCCAGTCAGCTGGAGTAACCCTGTAAACATGACTTCTTTTGGACATAAAGGAAACCCCACTCTGGAACCGAACCATTGCACAGGTCAAGGTGCAGTGGAAACATTTTGGCCCATATGAGGCTACATGGGAAATGGAGGATGCCATGAAATAGGCATATCCGATTTTTTTTAAATCTGTACATGCATGTAGAACATCGAGGATGATGTTCCTTTAAGGGGGAGGGAATTGTAACACCCTGTTTCCCCCAGTTTGTAAAAATAACTATACTGACCAAGAACTGTGGCAAACTCAGAAATGTGAATATGTGATGTGAATGGACCTTGTGAAAAGGTCGATAAATGTGAATAATATTATGAATATATATATTGAAGGAATGCTGAGAGGGGAAATGTTGAAAAATAGACCACGATGGCTGTAGAAAGGTGGTGGAAGGCACTTGGAAAAGTGGCGTTAACTTCCACCGGAAACCAATACCGTATTTGGTCTTCTTTCTTCTTAGACCAAAGGTTTTATTTACTGGGACCACTATAGGCCCTTTCCCCTTTGCTCAACTCATTTATTTGACTGTTCATGAGGGATTCCTCGTATGCAGATTGAGTTAAACGAGGAAATGGGGAGGTGTCCCCAATACAATGGATCTCAGGATCGAGCTCTAGCTCTTCTTCCTCCCTCTCCTCATAAAAAACAAGGTTATTTTGGAGAGGAGACTGAATTTTCTGATCATCTCTATCCATGTTCCTTTTTTCCCTTGGAATAATCTAAGGAGCATTGTTGTTCGACCTCCTGAAGTTGCCTCTGTTATCAATATTTTGAGGATTTCTGTATGTCATCTTTCCCTCTACTTCCAATTTTTCCATTCTAGTTGAAAGTGATTTTAGTAACTTGGTTACTTCATCCATTTGAGGGAGGCAAACATAGGAGCCAGAGGTGAAGGCTTCATACCTCTTCATAGGTACATCTCTATCAACCTTATTCTTGAGTCATTTGGCTACCAACATGTTAGATTCCACTTCCAGGGATGAATCTTGCATATGAGCTAGGGAAGTAGCTCTTCTCTCTCCGAGCAGGAGACATAAATCGGGATCAAAATCACTATCATAAGTGATTTTGGCAAAGGCCTCTATGGGTTTTATCTCAGTGGGGATCTTATTTTACATCTTGTTGAATATTTTGGAGAAATTAGAGATAGATTCCCCCTCTTTTCTCTTCAGGGACCCAAACTCTGTGATATAATACATACAATATTTTTTATCCTCCCACTTCCTCAAGAAGACATCATCTAAAGCCTCAATCCCAACAATAGATCCATGGGTGAGTCCCCTAAACCATTTCCTAACCTCGCCATCAAGGCTTTGGACAAAAACTCTCATCTAGAAATCTTCATTTTCAATGTTCAGGTTGTTTGCATAACTGTAGAAGGAAGCAAGGTGCTCCTTAGCAGTTATGTCTTCCTCTCTAGTGAATTTAGGCATATATTTTAGGTAATCTCCAGCAGGGAGAGCATTCATGGGCTGAGGTAAGACTAGAGGGGAATATCTCGTAGCCACTATGGCATCCATTCTATTTCTAGGGGGATTAGCACCTTCCATAGGGATATGAGGTGGAGGAGAATTAGGAGGAGAAGGTGTTTGAACAGGGGAGACTGGAATTGAAATTCTGAGAGGAAAGGGAAACAATATAAAATTTGGAGAAAAGGCTAGAGGGCTTGGGGGAATAGAGGTTTCCCTTTCTACGAAATCAGTAACTCTAACAGAAGTAGGAGTGGTAAATCCAAGGGTAGGAAAATCTTCTAAGGTGCTGGGTCTAAACCACGGTACAATTTCAAGAGAGAGAGGAGTGAAGGATTTCTCCATCCAACCCCAGACCAGGAGGAGAAAACTTAATAGGAACACTCCCAAAGTTTAAAGTTTGGGGAACTCCAACAGTAGGTATAACAGTAGAATGAAATGCATAGATTGGAGTTCCTACAGGAGGGTAATGAAAATCATAAAAAATAGTTGGTTCAGTAGCATAAGTACTTTCTCAGAGGGCCTTCCCTTTTCTGATAATTATTTTTGAGTCAGCTTCAGGTGTAGCTAAAGGAAACTGCAGAGTGGACCTCGTGTGTCTGCATCTAGAAGACACAACTGAGATAGTGGAGTTGCCAGTGGATTTGCCTCAATGGAGTCACCACAGTGGAGTCGCCAAGTGCATAGTTGCAATCTTGATGTACTGAGTTCTGATAAACCTTCAAAACTAGTAAGCTTTGTCATTATACCAAGGGAAAATCTTCAACTATGTCCCTGACAACAATGCCAGAAATGTTAGCACCAGAAGTCACCTCTAGATTGTGGTAGAGGTAAGACTGATACTCATCAGGTTTATGTCACAATGAATAATTTAGAGGAGTTCTAATGGATGCAGGCTCAGGAAAATATTGCTTTAGCTCAAAAAACTAGGTTGGAGATGCATAGATAAGTGAGGTCTTGATCTAATTTAAGCCAACAATTTTGTAAGGTGGTGAGTAGGCAGAAGAAACATGAGTAAAGTATGAAGGTCTACTCTAGACATCTGGTCTTCCAGCAACCTATGGAGGAAAATTATTAGATGCAAGATCCTCTTAGATCCGAAAACTTCAAGAAACTAAAAACATTGCAATGACATATATAGTCAAACCTACACTATACTATAATCACAACACCTGACTGGATCATCCATGGCTGAGCTTTCATATTCAGAAGCAAAGAAATGAAAGAAGAAGTTGGCTGCCATTAAACAAGAAGTCTCAAATAATAGTTCATAACCAGAGAACCAGAGGCTTTACTAAAACTTTACAATCGGGAGCTCAGCTCAACCATCGACCCCAACAAAATGGAAAAAAATACCTACATATACTCAGAATTGGATCCCATTGTTGAAGGTATGATCATGTAATGCTTTTAAGGATTTTCATTGATGAGTTTCTCTGTCAGGCTGTGCATGAAGATGTTGGGAATACTGTCCATGCAGTCTTTTGTTAGACGCGATCTCTGTCGGAATGGATTGACAATATTCTTCCACGATTTGTCCCTCTCTGGCCTTCTATTTATGGAAGGAGATGATGTCTCACCCACCATCATTGTTTTCATTAAATACTTCATTAGGATCTGAGTGGGCAGCGTCAACACCTACACTTGGAAGATGTGGCAACCTCTTCTTTGTTGTATGTGCTACATTGGAATTTTGCGGAAGGACCAGGCTAATGGACAAGGATAAAGTTGACGAGGCTAAGGTGACGGGAGAGACCGGTAGGTTACTAGGTGTACAAGGGCTAGGTGGAGGAGGCACGGAGGCTGGGAAGAAGTTGTGGGGTGACGTGACGTAGGGCGAGAATGTGGAGGCAAAGGATAGGTTGTGGTGGTACGTAATTGGTTAAGGAGGACACATCACTATGATGGGGTGACATGGAGGAGGAGGAACATGTGTTGGGAGGTAAGAGTGTGCGGATTGGAAAGAGATATGACACAAAGGTGAGTGGAGGATAGATGTGCAATAGTGGAAGGTGGGAGGGGAGAGGGAGATGTGACAGGCAGAGGAGAGAGACGAAGTGGGAGACATATGTCAATGGGAGGCGAGAGCGGTAAGAGAGGGTGGTAAGCGGTCTACTCGGAGGGGGTAGGCAGCGGTAAGAGGTTTTAGGTGGGGGGGGTCCGAGTTAAGGATAGGGTGACATGTTAGTGGGGGTCTCGCACTCCAAAACCACCAACTCGGACCCCTTCCCCTCGTTAAAGGCAGAACGTCGGGGGGGGGTCCGATATGGATCCTAAGTCGTAGATATGGGCACGGAGATCCCGGCTGCCCAGATTTGTGTGCATATTATCACATCACACCCAAAGGTCACAACGCTTGTTAGACTTAGGATAAAAGCCAATTTGTGGGGTTTTTGCGGACTTTCTTTCATTTCTTCGCCAAGGGGCCAACTTATTAGGAAAAACCCCCTTACAAATAAATGTGATAACACCACTGATCCGAATTTTATGAGAAGAACGAAATGGCTATAGATTATTAACAAGTTCTTAACATGAAATAATAGAGATACAATAAAATTTGTTTTCTATTCAATAAGGAAATAAACCGAAACTATAAAATGCAGCGGAAACAAGCTTGTTGGAATAGTGGCAACTTATCTCTGAGAAGAGATGTGATGGCTGTGCTCATTTGAAAGAAGATGATTACAATGAGGCTCTGAAGGAATTTTTACAATAAACAGGAATTCCAAAAACCCTAGACATCCAAAAACCTAACCCCAGAAGATGAATCTCCAAAATTCATGTGGGCCCCGTTTGGGTAAGTTAGTACATCAATTTCCCCAGGTCAAAAATTTTGCATATGATCTCTGTTTTAGGCGTATGATAGCCTATTGGAAAGGTATCGTAGAGAATATTCATTTTGTGGGATTAATCATGCCTTCAACTATCATTGAGAAAATATATTTTGAAAAACCTTCATTTAGGCCCTCAAAATAGCCCCAGAAGTTAAAACTGCTAAAAATAGTAAATTGCCAAAATTGCCAGAAAATTATTTTGAGCTAGTTGGAAAAGGTGGGTGGCCATCAATATCCACCTGGATCAATTTTACCTCCTTAGGAATCAATGGTATCCATTGCATTGATTTCCCCCATCAGATGAAGAAATTTCTGCTGAATTTGGCCCCGGGTGAGCCACTTGCATTGGTGCAGGAGCTGCCCTACTTTGACAACTCGATAAAGATGGATCCTTTGCTATTGAGTTCCCTTGATCTATGTGTACACAATATGATAAATAGATTCCTATTGTATGCATTCGGGATTGAGCTTTGTTGGTTTCAGTTGTTCTGCTACTTCTGAGGTGTGCAATATTGGTGGGAAATAAGGGTGACAGAGATCCACGTTGAACACTGGGTGCAGGCCAAGGAAAGGAGGAATGTTGAACTCAAAATAATTATCCCCCATGGCCTTGGTGATGGTGGATGGCCCATAATGGAGTGGGTGAAGCTTTCTATGGGGTCCTGTAAGGCATTCTTTCTTCAAGTGAAACCTGCCAACCAAACTTTGTCACCCACCTGAAACTTATGTGGCACCCGATGTTGATCATGGTGCTGCTTGTACTTGTCATTAGACTTCTATAGGATATCCTAAATCTGTTGGTGGATGTGGATCCCCTCAATTAACTGGGTGGCTTTGTCAGCTTCAATTGGAGAACGATATGAGTCGGTCTAGGTGACCGCAAGGGGAAGTGCTACATCTATGGGACCCAATGGTTGGAATCCCAACCCCACCTGAAAGGGGTTGTGGCCGGCTGAGCTATGCAGGGCTTGGTTGTAGCTATGTGGGACATAGGGAATCCTCTCATCCCATGTGCGAGGGTGATTTGAATTATACATGAGAAGGATATGCACATTCATTTGATTTATGACCTAGGTTTGGCCATTTGTATGGGGGTGGAAGGCCATGGATTTGGTGAGCTTGGTGTCCAATAGTGACTAGAGGCTCGACCAGAATGTGCTGAGAAATCGACTATCCCAATATACATGTGAAGGATATGCACAATCATTCGATTTACAACCTCGGTTTGGCTATCTGTCTGGGGGTGGAAAGCCGTGGATTTGGTGAGCTTGGTGTCCAGCAGTGACCAGAGGCTCGACCAGAATGTGCTGAGAAATTGATTGTCCTGATCTGAGACAATGGTTTGTGGGATTCCAAAATGTACCCAGACTCATTCAAAGAAGAGCTTGGTAGTGGCCTCTATTGTGATGTTCTTCTTATAGAAAACCATAATCTCCATCTTAGAAAAGCGATCAAAAACCACAAAACACAGTCATTTCCCCGCTTGGTGGACGTGCGACCCAACATGTAGTCCATTGAGATGGATTCCCAGGGCCTGTCAGGAGTAGGAAGAGGGGTGTAAAGGCCCTATTTCTTAGTGGTTGGTTTGGAAATAACACAGACAATGCAGGACCTAATATACTTGTCGAAGTTTTGGACAATAGAAATGTTTCTGTAGCATCGCCACTGTCTTTTCAACGCCAAAGTGTCCTGCCACCCGACTGTAGTGGGATTCATAGATCAACTTTTCTCACTCGCTTGATGGAAAACAGATATGGCCCAGACAACACAACAACCCATCTTGAATATGGAAATTATTGACAACTACATTTGCACCCAACATTTGGTAGGTGGTGGAGAAGTCCAGGTCTGTCTCATAGATTTGGGGCCATCCAAAGATCTCATGGCCACAAGAGTCTAGCACTGTGGTGAGTTCCATGACTGGTGGTATGCTGAGGCAATCAACGACGTGATTGGTGCTTCCTATTTTATACTTGATGTTGAGGTGGAATTGTTGCAAGTATGTGGACCACTTTTGATGGCGGTCATTCTGCAATTTTCCTTGTGTCTGCATGAACTGCAGTGGCTTATGATCAGTGTGGATGATTGTCTTCTTCCCAAGAATGTAATTTCTCCATTGGAAACAGGCTTGCACAATGGAGTACATTTATTTGTCATAAGTAGGATAATTATAGACAACATCTGATAGTGTCTCACTATGATAGGCCATGGGGTGGTCATGCTGAGTGAGAACGACACCCAAAACATAGTCTGAAGAATTTGTCTCGATCTTAAAGGGATGTTGTAGGTATGGTAGTGAAAGTACTAGGGATGAGCACAAGCACTGCTTCAAATCAATGAATGCTTGTTTTTGGGACTGGCCCCAGGCAAATTTATCCTTACCACCACCCCTAGTTATTTGGATGAGGGCCCATGCGATATGGGAGAATCCCAACACAAACCTGTGGTAGAAATTGGCAAGGCCCAAGAAGCTCCGAAGCTCAGTGAGTGTGGTTGGGGATGGCCAGTCATGGATGACGTGGATCCTAGCTGGATCCACATGTACACCATGCTAATCAATGATGTAGCCGAGGTAATGGAACCTGTCCATGTCGAAGGATTATTTTTCCAAGTTGGCGTATAGCTTGTGCTGCCTTAGGTTGTGCAGAACTTGCTGAATATGTTGCAAGTGTTCGGCCCAAGTTTTGTTGTAAATGAGAATGTCATTCATATACACCACTACAAAATTATTGGTGAATTGTCACAGGATATCATCCATTATCCTCATGAAAGTGGATGGAGCATTTGTCAAACCAAAGGGCATGACCAACCATTCAAAAAGTCCTTCCTTTGAATTGAAGGTGGTCTTCCATACATCTGTCTTTTCTATGGGGACTTGGTGGTAGCCAGACTTCAGATAAATATTACTGAAGTATTTGGCCCCTGTGAGTTGATCAAGGTGGCCATCAATTCAGGGAATCGGGTACCAGTTTCTGAATGTGATTTTATTTAAATACCAATAATCAATGAAGAGTCGCTAGGTTCCATCTTTCTTCTGTACCAGGATGATTGGGCTCCCGCAAGGTGATGAGCTGGGATGGATGTGCCCCTTGTGGAGTAGTTCTTGGATCTATTTCTTGATCTCCTCATTCTCTAATAGAGAGCGGTGATAGACTGGCCCATTGGGAAACGATGCATCGAGGGTCAGATCGATGGGGTGCTTGGCCTGGTAGTGCAAAGGTACCCTAATAGGTGAGGAGAAGATATCCGAGTATTCTTCCATGAACTTATCTACTTGCTTATGCTGTGTGAAGATGCCATCTGCAGAGACCCTAGATGTGGCTGTGATATTTTTCTTATTCTGAGAGAGAATCACAAAGAAGACAAAATTCCCTGTCTAAGAGATGACCTTCCTGCATTTCATAGTAGAGATAAAGGAAATAGCACTAGGTGGGACTGTCTCGGGTATCCTGTACAATTTCATGTTAAAAGTAATAATAGCACTATGAGGCCTAGACTCATATACAACATGACATTTCCATAAATAAGGTTGGCCCAAAATAACATCACAAACTTCAAGAGGAGAAACATCACACAATACCTTGTCTTTGAAGGGCTTGATGTCGTACGATAGTCGACATTGTTGGATGATGCAAAGATTGCTTCCTTGACAGAGCCATCCAATGGTGTAGGCTTGTGGGTGCGACATTGTTGGTAGGGCCAACCCCTTGATGATATTTGTTGAGATGAGGTTCTTCTGGATACCGCTATCAATGATGAAGTGCAACGGGGTGCCTTTTACCCACATCTATGAATGGAAGAGGCGCTCTCCTTCTTCTGTCTTGTCTGGTTCACCAGGCTGGAGCTTGGTGGTAGCAACGATGGAACTAGGTTCCATGTTAATGATATGTCTTCCCCTTTCTCATTTTGGATTAGAGTCAGAACCTACACTTGATTCAGAGGCTTTCACTTTGGCCACCAACGACTGCTTTGAGCGGCAGTCAAGAGTGTTATTCCAAGGGATCTTATGGAAGTCGCACCACTTCCCGGTATCTTTCTTTGTCTTTCCAGTGTCCTTATTTGCTTGCGACTTGGACTAGTTGTACTGATACTGTCGATATATGCTCTGTCCTTTGTTCTGTGGGTTGGGGCTTCCCTTTCCTGGATTTTTTTGTGAGGAGTTTCTAGGCCCAAATTTCCGCGTCTTTTGTTTGAGCTTCTGCTCAATTTTGATGGCATATCGGTAGGCTGCGCCCAAAAATGAGATGTCCATAAATTCCATTTCGGTCTGGATGTATCTATGCAAAGCACCATGATACTCGAGCACCATATGTCACTCTGAATCTTTGATACCCATCTTGGTGCGCAAGGTATGGAAGATATTTGTGAAATCTGGCACTGCTTGGTCTCTTTCTTGCTGTAGTGTGGTCCATTTGGTATACAAGTCGTCATAACTTCTAACAGGGTAGTATTGTTCCTTAATAACATCTCTGAAGGATTCCCAGGTGGCCATGACTATAAATAACGAGGTTTCCTCTATTTCCTTTTGCTCACATAAAGTTTCCCACCAATATTTGACACGGGGAATGGCTTTGAGGAGCGCAAAAGTAATATTTTCTCTATTCGAAAAGTTATGGACAGAAAACTACCCTTCTAGTAGATTCAACCACTTGTATACAACATCTGCGTCTATCTAAACTTCAAATATAATAATATCAAATTTTATTTGTACCTTGAAGGGGGCAGTGCCTCCGCTCGAAGAAGATGCGTCTTCTGTTGTTTGCCGCTGAAGGATTTGCGTGAAATTATCCATCATCTTGTTCCTTTGCTGCATGAGGGATTCCTCAATCAACAATTTGAAAGGATCTCCTATCACGTCATATTTATTTTCTCCCACCATAAGAGGTCACTTGGGCATGTGAGATATTTTGTCCTCAAGAGAAACAAGCTCGAGGCCCAACTCTTTGTACTTCGACCTCGTTGGGGACATGCATTAAGACAATAAGGAGTAGACCGCTCTAATACCACTGATCTAGATTTTATGAGAAGAATGAAATGACTACAGATTATTAATAGGTTCTTAACACAAAATCACAGAGATATAATAAAATTGGTTTTATATTCAATAAGGAAATAAGATGAAGCTGTAAAATGCAACATAAACAAGCTTGTTGGAATGGTGGCGGCTTATCTCTGAAAAGAGATGTGAAAGATCTGCTCATTTGCAAGAAGATGATTACAATGAGGCTCTGAAGGAATTTTTACAATAAATAGGAATTCCAAAAACCCTAGACATTCAAAAACCTAACCCTAGGAGATGAAGCGCCAAAAGTCATGTGGGCCCCATTTGGGTAAGTTAGTACATCAAATTCCCGGGGTCGTAACTTTTGCATATGATCTCTGTTTTAGGCGTATGATAGCCTGTTGGAAAGGTATCATAGAGGAGATTCATTTTGGGGGCTCAATAATTCCTTATATTATCAATGAAAATCTCTATCTATAAAAAACCTTCATTTAGGCCCTCAAAATAGCCCCAGAAGTTAAAACTGCTAAATATAGTAAATTGCCAAAATTGCCAGAAAACTGTTTTGAGCCAGTTGGAAAAGGTGGGTGGCCACCGATATCTACCTGGATCAAGCCTCCCTCCTTAGGAAGCAATGGTATCCATTGCATTGAGTTCCCCCATCGGATGAAGAAATTTCTTCTGAATTTGTCCTCGGGTGAGCCACTTGCCTTGGTGCAGGAGCTGCCCTGCTTTGACGACTTGATAAAGCTAAATCCTTTGATGTCAAGTGCCCTTGATCTATGTGTCCACAATCTTACCACTGGATTCCTATTGTATGCAGTCAGGATTGATCTCTATTGGTGTCAGTTGTTTTTCTACTTCTAAGGTGTCCAATATTGGTGGGAAATAAGGGTGAAAGAGATCCATGTTGAACACTGGGTGCATGACAAGGAAAGGAGGAATGTTGAGATTAAAAGAATTATCCCCCATGGCCTTGGTGATGGTGTATTACCCATAATTGAATGGGCGAAGCTTCCTATGGGGTCCATTAAGGCATTCTTTCTGCAAGTGCAACCAAACTTTGTCGCCCTCTTGAAACTTATGTGGCACCCGATTTTGATCATGGTGCTGCTTGTACTTGTCATTAGACTTCTGTAGGATATCCTGAAACTGTTGGTGGATGTGTTGGATCTGCTCAATGAACTAGGTGGCTTTGTTAGCTTCAGTTGGAGCAGGAGATGAGTCGGTTGAGGTGACTTCAAGGGGAAGTGCAACATCTATGGGACCCAATGGTTGGAATCCCAACCCCACCTGAAAGGGGTTGTGGCCGGTTGAGATATGAAGGGCTTGGTCATATCTATGCTGGACATAGGGAAGGATATCATCCCACATGTGAGGGTTCTTTGAATTATACATGCGAAGGATATGCAAAATCATTCGATTTACAACCTCGGTTTGGCCATCTGTCTGGGGCTGGAAGGCCGTGGATTTGGTGAGCTTGGTGTCCAGCAGTGACTAGAGGCTCGACCAGAATGTGCTGAGAAAATGACTCTCCCGATCTGAGATAATGGTTTGTGGTATTCCAAAATGTACCCAGACTCGTTCAAAGAAGAGCTTGGTAGTGGCCTCTGCTGTGATGTTCTTCTTGTAGGGAACCATAATCACCATCTTAGAAAAGCGATCAACAACCACAAAAACATAGTCATTTCCTCTCTTGGTGGATGGGAGGCCCAACATGTAGTCCATTGAGATGGATTCCCAGGGCATGTTAGGAGTAGGAATAGGGTTGTACATGCCCTGTTTCTTAGTGATCGGTTTGGCAATAGCGCAGACAGTGTAGGACCTGATATACTTGTTGACCTCCTGTCGAAGTTTCAGCTAGTAGAAATGTTTCTTTAGCATTGCCACTGTCTTTTCAACACTGAAGTGTCCTACCACCTAATTGTAGTGGGATTTCCAGATTATCTTCACTTGGTCACTTGATGGAACAAAGATATGGCCCAGACGACACAACAACCCATCCTGAAGATGGAAATTATTAACAACTGCATTTGCACCCAACATTTGGTAGGTGGTGGTGAAGTCTGGGTATGTCTCATAGATTTGGGGCCATCCAGAGGTCTCATGGCCAAAAGAATCTAGCACTGTGGTGAGTGCCACGACTGGAGGTTTGCTGAGCCAATCAATGACGTGATTGGTGCTTCCTATTTTATACTTGATGTTGAGGTGGAATTGCTGCAAGTATGTGGAACACTTTTGATGGTGGTATTTCTACAATTTTCCTTGTGTCTGCATGAACTACAGTGGCTTATGATCATTGTGGATGATTGTCTCCTTCCCAAGAATGTAATGTCTCCACTAGCGGTAGGCTTGCACAATGGAGTACATTTCTTTGTCGTAAGTAGGATACTTATGGACAACATCTTATAGTGTCTCACTATGATAGGCCATGGGGTGGTTGTGCTAAGTGAGAATGACACCCACAACATAGTCTGAAGCATTTGTCTCGATCTCAAAGGGTTGTTGTAGGTCTGGTAGTGAAAGTACTGGGGCTGAGCACAAGCACTACTTAAAATCATTGAACACTTGTTGTTGGGACTGGCCCCACACAAATTTTGCCTTACCAGCACCCCTGGTTATTTGGCTAAGGGCCCATGCGATATGTGATAATCCCAACATGAACCTGTGGTAGAAATTGGCAAGGCCTAAGAAGCACCGAAGCTTAGTGAGTGTGGTTGGCGCTGGCCCCCATGAGTTGATTAAGGAGGTCATCGATTTGGGGAATCTGGTACTGGTTTCTAACTTTGAATTTATTTAGATCTCGATAATCAATGCAGAATCACCAAGTTCCATATTTCTTCTGTACCAACATGATTAGGATCCCACAATGTGATGAGATGGGATGGATGTGCCCCTTATGGAGAATTTATTATATCTATCGATTGATCTCCTCATTCTCTAATAGAGAGTGACGATAGATTGGCACATTGGGCAGTGGTGCGTCGGGGGTAAGATCGATGGGGTGCTTGGCTTGGAAGTGCAGAGGTACCATGACAATTGAGGAGAAGATATCCGAGTATTCTTCCATGACCTTATCTACTTGATTCTTCTATGTGGAGAGGTTGGCCACAGAGACCTTGTATGTGGCTGTGATCTTTCTCTTATTCTGAGAGAGAATCACGAAGAAGACAAACTTCCCCTTCTGAGAGATGACCTTCCTCCATTTCTTAGCAGAGATAAAGGAAATAGCACTAGGTGGGACTGCCTCGGGTATCCTATACAATTTCCTGTTCAAAGTAATAATAACACTATGAGGCCTATACTCATATACAACATGAAGTTTCCATAAATAAGGTTGTCCCAAAAGAACATCACAAACTTTGAGAGGAGAAACATCAGACAATACCTCATCTTTGAAGGGCTTGATGTCATACAACAATCGACACTGTTGGCTGACGCGGAGATCGCTTCCTTGGTGGAGCGATCTAATGGTGTAGGTTTGTGGGTGTGGCATTGTAGGCAGGGCCAGCCGCTTGATGACCTCTGTTGAGATGAGGTTCTTCTAGCTACTTATATCAATGATGAAGTGCAGTGGGTTCCTTTTACCCACATCTGTGAATGGAAGAGGAACTCTCCTTCTTCTGTCTCATCTAGTTCATTAGGCTGGAGCTTGGTGGTAGCAATGGTGGCATTGGGTTCCATGTCAATGCTCGTATTTCCCTTTCCGCTTTTGGTTCAGAGTCATAACCTACATCTGATTCATAGGCTTTCACTTCGGCCACCAATGACTGCTTTGAGCGGTAGTCAATAGTGTTATGCCAAGGGATCTTATGGAAGTCACACCACTTCTCAGTATCTTTGTTTGTATTTCCGGTGTCCTTCTTTGCTTGCGCCTTGGATTGGTTGTCCTGATATTGTCCATATTTTCTTTGTCCTTTTTTTTGTGGGTTGGGGACGCCCTTTCTTGGCTTTTTTTGTGAGGGGTTTCTAGGCCCAAATTGTCGCGTCTTTTGTTTGAGCTTCTGCTTGATTTTGATGGAATATAGGTAGGCCGCGCCCAAGGATGAGATGTCCAAAAATTCCATTTCAGTCTAGATGTATCTATGCAAAGCACCATGATACTTGAGCACCATATGTCACTCTGACTCTTTGATACCCATCTTAGTGCATAAGGTATGGAATATAGTTGTGAAATATGGCACTGCTTGGTCTCTTTCTTGCCGCAGTGTGGTCCATTTGGTATACAAGTCATCATAACTTCTGACAGGGTAGTATTGTTCCTTAATAGAATTCCTAAAGGATTCCTAGGTGGCCATGACTATAAATAATGAGGGTTCCTCTATTTTCTTTTGCTCACAAAAATTTTCCCACCAATCTTTGACATGGGGAACGGCTTTGAGGAGCGCAAAAGTAATATTTTCTCTATTTGAAAAGTTATCGATAGAAAAATACCCTTCTAGTAGATTCAACCACTTGTCTACAACATCTATGTTTATCTAACCTTAAAATATAGGAATATCGAATTTTATTTGTACCTTGAAGGCGGCGACGCCTCCACTCGAAGAAGATGCGTCACCTGTTGGTAGCCATCGAAGGATTTGCGCAAAATTATCCATCATCTTTTTCCTTTGTTGAGTGAGGTCTTCCTCAATGAAAATTTTGAAAGGATCTCCTGTCCCATCCTCTTTATTTTCTCTTTCCATGAGAGGTTGCTTGGGCATGTGAGTGCTTTTGTCCTCAAGAGAAACAAGCTCGAGGCCCAACTTTCTGTACTCTGACCTCGTTGGGGACATGCATTAAGACGACAAGGAGAAAACCGCTCTGATACCAATGATCCAGATTTTATGACTAGAATGAAATGAATACATATTATTAATAGGTTCTTAACAAAAAATAATAGAGATACAATAAAATTGGTTTTCTATTCAATAAGGAAATAAGTTGAAACTGTAAAATGCAGTGGAAACAAGCTTGCTAGAATGGTGGTGGCTTATCTCTGAGAAGAGATGTGACAACTATGCTCATTTGCAAGAAGATGATTACAATGAGGCTCTGAAGGCCTTTTTACAATAAACAGGAATTCCAAAAACCCTAGACATCCAAAAACCTAACCCTAGGAGATGAAGCTCTAAAAGTCATGTGGGCCCCGTTTGGGTAAGTTAGTACATCAACTTTCCGGGGTCGTAACATTTGCATACGATCTCCGTTTTAGGTGTATGATAGACCGTTGGAAAGGTATCATAAAGGAGATTCATTTTGGGGGACCAATCATGCATTAGAATATAATTGAGAAGCCCAATCTTGAAAAACATTCATTTAGGCCCTCAAAATAGCCCCAGAAGTTAAAACTGCTAAAAATAGTAAAATGCTAAATTGCCAGAAAACTGTTTTGAGCCAGTTGGAAAAGGTAGGTGGCCACCGATATCCACCTGGATCAATCCTCCCTCCTTAGTAATAAATGGTATCCATGTCATTGAGTTTCCCCATCAGATGAGGAAATTTCTGTTGAATTTGGCCCCGGGTGAGCCACTTGCCTTGGTGCAGTAGCTGCCCTACTTTGGTGACTCGATAAAGATGGATCCGTTGTTGTCGAGTGCCCTTGATCTATGTGTCCATAATCTGGTCACTATATTTCTATTGTATGAATTTAGGATTGAGCTCTGTTGGTGTCATCTATTCTGCTACTTCTGAGGTGTCTAATATTGGTGGGAAATAAGGGTGAAAGAGATCCATGTTGAACACTGGGTGCATGCCAAGGAAAGGAGGAATGTTGAGCTCAAAAGAATTATTCCCCCATGACCTTGGTGATGGTGTACGACCCATAACAAAGTGGACAAAGATTCCAATGGGGTGTTGTAAAGAATTTTTTCTACAAGTGCAACCAAACTTTGTCACCCACCTGAAACTTATGTGGCACCCAATGTTGATCATGGCATTGCTTGTACTTGTCATTGGACTTTTTTAGGATATCCTGAACTTGTTGGAGGATGTGATGGATCCACTCAATGAACTGGGTGGATTTGTCAACTTCAGTTGGAGCAATATATGAGTTGGTCGAGGTGACCGCAAGGGGAAGTGAAACATATATGGGACCCAATGGTTGGAATCCCAACCGCACCTGAAAGGGGTTGTGGCTGGTTGAGCTATGCAGGGCTCGATTGTACCTATGTTGGACATAGGGAAGGCTCTCATCCCATTGGCCATCTATATAGGGGTGGAAGGCCATGGGTTTGGTGAGCTTGGTGTCTAGCATTGACTAGAGGCTCGACCAGAATGTGCTGAAAAATTGATTGTCCCGATCTGAGACAATGGTTTGTGGGATTCCAAAATGTACCCAGATTCGTTCAAAGAAGATCTTGGCAGTGGCCTTTGATGTGATGTTCTTCTTCCAGGAAACCATAATCGCCATCTTAGAAAAGTAATCAACAACCACAAAACACAGTCATTTCCCCGCTTGATGGATGAGAGGCCCGACATGTAGTCCATTGAGATGGATTCCTAGGGCCTGCCAAGAGTAGGAAGAGGGGTTTACATGCCCTGTTTCTTAGTGGTTGATTTGGCAATAACACAAAAAGTGCAGGACCTGATATACTTGCCGAACTCCTGTCAAATTTTTGGACAGTAGAAATGTTGTTGTAGCATTGCCACTATCTTTGCAATGTCGAAGTGTCCTACCACTCGACTATAGTGGGATTCCCAGATCATCTTTTCTCGCTCACTTGATGTAACACAAATATGGCCTAGACGACACAACAACCCATCCTGAAGATGGAAATTATCAACAACTATGTTTGCACCCAACATTTGGTAGGTAATGGTGAAGTCCAGGTCTATCTCATAAATTTGGGGCCATCCATATGTCACATGGCTACAAGAGTCTAGAACCATGGTGAGTTCCACGACTGGTGGTTTGCTGAGGCAATCAACGACGCGATTTGTGCTTCCTGTTTTATACTTGATGTTGAGGTGGAATTGTTGCAAGTATGTGGACCATTTTGATGGTGGTCATTCTACAATTTTCCTTGTGTCTGCATGAACTACAGTGGCTTATGATCAGTGCGGATGATTGTCTCCTTCCCAAGAATGTAATGTATCCACTGGCGACAGGCTTGCACAAACGAGTACATTTCTTTGTCATAATTAGGATACATATGGACAACATATAATAGTGTCTCACTATGATAGGCCACGAGGTGGTTGTGTTGAGTGATAATGGAGCACACAACATAGTATGAAGCATCTGTCTCGATCTCAAAGGGTTGTTGTAGGTCTGGTAGTGAAAGTATTGGGGCTGAGCACAAGCGCTATTTCAAATCATCGAACGCTTGTTGTTGGGATTGGCCCCATGCAAATTTCACCTTACCACCACCCCTGGTTATTTGGCTGAGGGCCCATGCGATATGGGAGAATCCCAACATGAACCTGTGATAGAAATTGGCAAGGCCCAAGAAGCTTTGAATATCAGTAAGTGTGGTTGGGGCTAGCCAGTCATGGATGAATTGGATCTTGGCTGGATCCACATGTACACCATGTTGATCAATGATGTAGACCAGGTAATGGACCCTGTCCATGCCTAAGGATCATTTTTCCAAGTTGGCGTATATCTTGTGCTGTCGCAGGTTCTGCAAAATCTGCTGAATATGCTGCAAGTGTTCACCCAAGTCTTGCTGTAAATGAGAATGTCATCCAGATACACCACTACAAAAGTATTGGTGAATGGTCGCAGGATATCATCCATCATCCCAATGAAAGTGGCTGGAGCATTTTTCAAACCAAAGGGCTTGAACAACCATTAAAAAAGGCCTTCCTTTGACTTGAAGGTGGTCTTCCATACATCTTTCTGTTCTATAGGGACCTGGTGGTAGCCAAAGTTTAGATCAATCTTATTGAAGTATTTGGTCCCCATGAGTTGATCAAGGAGGTTGTCGATTCGAGGAATTGGTTACCATTTTTTGACTATGATTTTATTTAGATCTCGGTAATCAATGTAGAGTTTCCAGGTTCCATATTTCTTTTGTACCAGAATGATTAGGCTCCCACAAGGTGATGAGTTGGGACGGATGTGCCCCTTGTGGAGAAGTTCTTGGATCCGTCACTTGATCTCCTCATTCTCTAATAGAGAGTGGTGATAGACTGGCCCATTGGGAAGAAGTGCGCCAGGGGTTAGATCGATTGGGTGCTTGACCTGGTAGTGCAGAGGTACCCCAATAGGTGAGGAGAAGATATCCGAGTATTCTTCCATGACCTTATCTACTTTCTTCTGTTGTGTGGAGAGGTTAGCCACAAATACCCTAGATGTGGCTGTGATATTTCACTTATTATAAGAGCGAATCATGAATAAGACAAACTTCCCCATCTAAGAGATGACTTTCCTGCATTTCTTAGCAGAGATCAAGGAAATAGCACTAGGTGGGACTGCCTAGGGTATCCTGTACAATTTTCTGTTCAAAGTAATAATAACACTACAAGGCCTAGAATCATATACAACATGAAGTTTCCATAAATAAGGTTGGCCCAAAAGAACATCACAAACTTCGAGACGAGAAACATCACACAATACCTCATGTTTGAAGGGATTGATGCCATATGACAGTCGACACTGTTGGCTAACGCATAGATCACTTCCTTGGCGGAGCCATCCAATGGTGTAGGGTTGTGGGTGTGGTGTTTTCGGTAGGGACAAATGCTTGATGACTTCTTTTTATATGAGGTTCTTCTGGCTACCTCTATCAATAATGAAGTGCAACGGGGTTCCTTTTACCCACATCTATGAATGGAAGAGGTTCTCTCCTTCTTCTGGCTCGTCTGGTTCACCAGGCTAGAGCTTGGTGGTAGAAATAGTGGAAATGGGTTCCACATCAATGATCCATCTTCCCATTTCTAGTTCTGGATCAGAGTCAGAACCCACATCTGATTCAGAGGCTTTCACTTTGGCCACCAGTGACTGATTTGAGTGACATCCAACAGTGTTATGCTAAGGGATCTTATGGAAGTCACACTACTTCCAAATATCTTTCTTTGTCTTTCTAGTGTCCTTCTTTTCTTGTAGCTTGGACTGGTTGTCCTGATACTGTCCATATTTGCTCTGTCCTTTGTTCCATGGGTTGGGGGCACCCTTTCTTGGCTTTTGTTGTGAGGAGTTCCCAGGCCCAAATTGTCGTGTCTTTTGTTTGAGCTTCTACTTGATTTTGATGGCATATCAGTAGGCCGTGCCCAAGGATGAGATGTTCGGAAATTCCATTTTGGTCTATATGTATCTATGCAGAGCACCATGATACTTGAGAACCAAATGTCACTCTGAATCTTTGATACCCAGCTTGGTGCGCAAGGTATGGAAGATATTTGTGAAATATGGCATTACTTGGTCTCTTTCTTGCCGTAGTGTGGTGCATTTGGTATACAAGTCATCATAACTTCCGATAGGGTAGTATTGTTCCTTAATATCATCCCTGAAGGATTCCCAGGTGGCCATTACTATAAATAATGAGGGTTCCTTTATTTCCTTTTGCTCACAAAAAGTTTCCCACCAATATTTGATATGGGGAACGACTTTGATGAGTGCAAAAGTAATATTTTATCTATTCAAAAAATTATGGAAAGAAAAATACCCTTCTAGTAGATTCAACCACTTGTCTACGACATCTGCATCTATCTGACCTTCAAATATAGGAATATCGAAGTTTATTTGTACCTTGAAGGGGGCAGTTCTTCTACTCAAAGAAGATGCCTCACCTGTTGGTAGCCACCGAAGGATTTGCACGAAATTATCCATCATCCCGTTCCTTTGTGGCGTGAGGGATTCCTCAATCAACAGTTTGAAACACTAGTACATATGACCAAATTTGCAACAGTTGTTCATTGATATTGCCACACTTATCCATCGCAATTTCCATGAAAGCCGAGATTTTTTTCGTCGTAATAATTTCGTCACTATATCCACGATCTAGGCGTGCATGGAAACATCGACGAAATTATCTCTCCATGTGTCACCGCCTTCAATATTGGTTAAATATTTTCATCGTCATAATTACGACGCAATTTCGTCACAATAACAATGAAGAAATGTGGCAATTATGACGAAACTTCATCTCAACTGGGACGAAAAGTTATGCCAAGCCAATAACTTGTGACACAGCTGCTAAATGTGCGACAAAATACCGTAGCAACTTGTGACAAAAATCCATGGTAATATCGACAAGCCCAATATCTCAAAACTAGATTTACGATGCACATGCTGTATATGCGACGAAAATTGGTGGCAAAGTGCGACAAAGTTTCATCTCTATAGCGACGGTTATGGTAAAAAATAAAAAAAATTCCGATGAAAATGCGTCAATATTGCGACGATTACTTTAGGTTTTAATAAAAAAAATTACAACAAATATGGTATTACCATATTACATTGTAATATGGTATACCATATTGTATGCCATATTACAATGTAATATGGTAATGCCATATTACAATGTAATATGGTAATGCCATATTACATTATAATATGGAATTACTATTACATTGTAATATTGTAATATATATATCATTATGCAATTTATATTACACAATACTATGAAAACTTGCTACAGTCAAGAATAAATTTGCTATAGCCATTAGGGCTACTATTTTCTTTTGCATGCTTAATATTGTGGAAAAACTTGCTCAGAAATCTTGTTTAGCAATTGGATATTGTTCCCCTTGTTATAAGCGAAATTATAAGACTTAATTACTAATTTTCTAGGTTGTTTTTCCTATTGTTGTTATAAAATACTTATTG
>JZKD02S1954165.1:640960-651160 GCA_000966675.3 Picea glauca | reverse complement strand
TGCAATTTAACTTGGTAGTTGATCATTATACACATTGGAAAGTTTATTGTCTCACACAAGTTTCCCAATTACCTTGCACAAACAATCTCACCCTTCACCTTTTCCTAAGACCTATAATCTCACCCTTCACCAACCAGTCTATTACATTAAGCTCTTGAACATATGTTTCAATGCCAAATCATTGACCATAGAATTAAGGATTGCCCTCGACAGTGTGAGTTATGTTGAAACCCAAGATGAAAACAATGTTCAAATGCAAGGCTTTGTCGCCTAAGCCTTCACAAATAGTGAAGGCTGTAAAGAAGGGAAAAGATCCTCAAATCCAAAAAGATTAACTAACCATGGCACCTATCCCTGTCCCAACTTCTAAGAAGATTGTTAGCTCGATTGTGGGAAAATATCTCTTTGGGGCTTCCTAACCCACCTCCTATCTAAAATGTGGGGGCCATATGGCCTAAAATTTTCTCCCATGAATTAACTCTTAGTGGGATCATTATGTTAAAGACTCTTAGAAACAAAATGATGGAACCTTAAATGAGTGTTCCTTGCCCCAATTTCATAATGTACCTCTCCAAATGCTTTTTGTTTCCTTGAGATCTTGAGAGATGATGAGGCGATGAATTTTCATGTTGAAAGTTTGTAATGAAGATAGTATCATGGAATCTTTGGGACCTTATAGTCCTTGCCACAAATCCATGGTTTGGAGAACACATAAATTTGTTCCAAGTTAGATGTTTTATGTTTTCAAGAAGTTAAAGTAGTTGGTTTAATTTTTAAGTCACTCTTTGGCTAATACGGTCGATTGTTGTATTTTTACCTAACCATGTTGAAGGTAGAGAGGCAACCACCTTGATAAACTTGTAGTTTTACCTAACCATTGGACATGGTATTGATCTAACACGCTGCTTGGTTTGAACGTCATTTCCTCTAAATGGACAAGACCTAGGACTAGTCAACATATATGCCTCAAATGATTCAAATGAGAGAGTGGGCATGTAGGATTGGTTGGCCAATGAGCTCCCAAAACCATATGGTTGTGTGAAGATTTTAATAATGTAGAGAGTTAAGAAGATAAAGAGGGATTGCTACTTGTTCGGACACCCTTGAGGGAGAACATGGCTTGGAATGGCCTAAAGGCTAGGCTTGTGTTGTATGACCCCAACATTTTTTTTGTCAAGAATCTCTTGGGTTGTGATTTACTTGGTCCAATTTTCATAAAAGAGGTAACAAAGTGTTGAAGTGACTATACCAATATGTTCTTGCTAAACATGCAATTTTCTTCTCTGATTATAATAGGAGAAGATCCATGCAAGTTCAAGGATTACTTACTATGTTAGATCATCAACATATCATTTTTCCATCTCTTGGGAGATGAAAAATTCAAAGTCGTGAAGATAATTTAATGCTTTATGTATCTCATGTTAAGTAGGAAATGTGTGTTGGAGTCTTCAAATGCATCTGGAACCTAATCTCACAACCTAGTGGCCTCAAAATATGGGAAGTTTGATGGGAGGATGATATTAGTTGGGTCACTACTTTTTTGTGGGGCTATTGTGGAAAAATTTTCATTGTTAGAAGAATGAAGGAAAAGGTTGTGAAAGAAGAATTAAAATCTGATGTAGGAGCATATCAAGCGAGCCAGTGTAGAGGCAAAAGACAGCTGGACGAGCCCAGCACAAATTTTGAAATTCTCTTGAAGTAGATGCGCCAACCTTAAATGAGACAATTAAATGAAGGCACACTTGTAAAATGTAAATGGACCTTGAGCGATCCACTCTCTTCCTTAGTAGATGAAAGGAAATTATGATAATAAATGAAGGTAGATAGAATTGAATGTGTAGATTAGAAAGTTTGAGAGTGCAGGAGGGAAAACGGGATATAGACACCCTCATTGTGTAATTGTAATAGATAGAGTGTATAGAGCAAGAGAATAGAAGAGAAGCAGAGAGTTGTATAACTGAATACCCATGTACACAAGTTCTGAATTAATACAAAGAAGGTTTTGATTCAGACTCATGGTGTTCAAATATTCTCTGTGTATGCATCTTTGAATATTATGCTCATGGTTATTTTACTCTTTCTCTGTACATTTTATTTTATGCTATGTATGAATGACTTCCTGTTGAATGTCTAAAATCTGAGAGAGAGAGAGTAAGAGAAATGAGTTTCAATTGTTTCTCTATCTGAGCAAGATTTCTTGCAAGGAGTGCAGTAGAAGTTGTCTGCAAGGAGTGCGTCGACAAGAATTCAAGGTTGTGTCTCTGAAGGCTCAGATAGTTTTTCTTTTGTTCTCATTTCCACAGAAGTGTAGTTGGGCACAGGAGCCATGCAAGGTGTGCATAGGCTGAGTAAAGTCTCAGAGTTGCGAATCTGAGAAAAAAATTTAAAGACTGCTATTGCAGGTGTGCGCAGAGTCGAAGGAGTTCAACACTTGGAAGTGTTTGAAGGTTTTCGCAAGGAGTGCACGTAAGAGTCTTCTTTAAGACTCAGAGTTGTGAGAAAGCTCAAGAAGGATAAGGCCTTCGAAACTGTTAAAGGGCAGCACAGGGAAGTTTGTGCCTGGAAGTATTGAGAAGGTGTCACAAGTTTGTGCCGCGGGTGGACAAGTTTCGTGGAGGAATACTTAGCTCATTTCGTAGGAATAGTCAAGGAGACAGTGAACGGTCGAAATTCTCCATGGAGAATTCGCAAAGTCCTGCGAGTCGTCAAATCTTGCAGAGTAGCAGGAGAGTTATGGGGATATTTTAAAGGTTCAAGCTCAGGAGGAATAGAGCCATAGTTTCAAGTTACAGGAGCCATTGGATTTACTTGGAGATTTCTGTTTCGGGGTTTTGTAGGTGGAAGTCCCATAACCTTTGCAACGGGAATCGTGAAATCATGAAACACGATCTCCTGAAGGGAAAAAAGGGTTGTGTGGGACCATAGGAGAAATAAGGGTGGACAGGTGGCGCCTATCGATACGGGAGTCAACTCCATTGACTATTTCAGGGTTTCGTGGAGTGAAGTTCCAAATTCATTATATTTGGATTCGCGATATCACGAAGTTTGAAGTCCCAATGGAGTGAAAGGCCATTGAAAATTCAAATCTTGCGAGCGCATCAGAGTTTCGACAAATCAGATTTCAGGAATCGAGGGAACGAGTTACTCGACATCGTGACTACCGAAATCGCGATAGGAAGAAATCCGCAACGGGGAGAGAAAGGGTCAACGTTGACTAGTTTTTGAGTTTCGAAGATTGATGGACAATACGCTCGTCCAACGGATTCGCGGGAGTGTTAATTCCGATCTCCCAAGAAAAAGGGGGGGAATTTTACGAAGTTGATTGTGGGTGCAGATATCCCGAAAGGGAAATAGAAGAGCTATTTCTGAGAGTTCTTCAATCCATTGTGAGGAGAAATTTCCTGTGTACGTGGACCTTCCAACCCACGGGTGACGGAGGGGATGTGTCAGGTTTGGTATCAGAGCTCAGAAAGTTTTCTTTGCTTTCTGTAGCAGGGAAAAGGAAGATTCACCATGCCGCCAAGGAAAAGGGATAGACAATCACTTGATCCACCATAGGATAGGGAAATGCTGAGAAGAAGGGGTAGGCAGATGACTGATCCAGCCATGGAGAGAGAGATGCGTGATCTACGAGCTAGACTCAAAGACATGGAGACAACACAGAGGCATACAGTCGGTGTTGGGGATATTAGTGATTCCGAAAGTGAAATTGAAGTAGAACATGAAGAGGAAGTTACAGCCAAAGATGCAGCAAACAAATGCTTGATTAGAGCTATTGCAAGAATGGATGCAAGAGAGAAAATGGACATTCCAGTTTATGAGGGAAATTTGGATGCAGAGGAGCTTCTAGACTGGATTAGAGCTCTGGACACATACTTTGACTATGAATATGTTGAAGAGGAAAAGAAGGTCAAGCATGCTGTCACAAGATTAAAGGGACATGCAACATTATGGTGGGATGAACTACAGGCTAACAGACGCTGCAAGGGAAAGAAAAAGATTAAAAGCTGGGAAAGAATGATCGTGAAGATGAAGGCGAAATTCATCCCGAGAGATTATTAGATTACTCTGTTTCGAAGGATGCAGAACCTGAGATAGAAGCTGATGTCAGTAAAAGAATACACTAAAGAATTCTACAGGCTGAACATCAGGGCAGGTCATCGAGAAAGTGATGATGAAAAGGTTTCCAGATACATGAATGGCCTGAGATACGACATCCAGGATGAGATGAGCATGATAACCATTTGAACGGTGGAAGATGCTTATCAAATGGCTCTAAAAGCTAAAGAGAAGCTGAACTGAAAGCAGGGTCAAAGAGGCAGAGGAAGAAGTCATCCCAGAGGAAAATTAGTTGCCCAGGATAAAAACCAGAAGCCCAAGGAAGACTGGAAGAAACCTCAGACTCGAACTGAGAGAGGTGGAACCTCACAGTGAGGGAAATATGCTGAAAAAAGAGGACAACATACCAAACAGAGAGGAGATTATGCTGATAATACTATTTTTCCTCATACCAGAGGTAGAGGAAGAGGAAGGGGTGGAGTAATAACATGCTTCACATGTGGAAAGAATGGGCACAAGTCTTATGAGTGTCCAGATAAAAAGAAAGAAGGAGTAGAGACTCACATCGCCGAAGCACAAAGGCAGAATGTTGAGGCAGAAGATGCTGAAGGCGGAAGATCGCTGATGATGCGAAAAGCTCTTTTGACACCAGAGAAGGAGGTGGAGAGTTCAGTCCAAAGAAACAAACTTTTCCGAACTTCTTGCAAGACCAAGGACAAGGGATGCAAGGTCATTTTGGACAGTGGTAGCATAGATAATCTCATTTCTACGGAGATGGTAGAAAAGATGGAGCTGGAGATGATTGATCATCCAAGCCCATAGAGAGTTTCGTGGCTACAAAAGGACATCAGGTAACTGTCACTAAACATTGTTTAGTTGAATTTAAGATAGGAGGATATAATGATAAGATATTATGTGATGTTATTCCCATGGATGTTTGTCATCTATTGCTGGGTAGACCATGGCAATATGATAGGAATGTGATTCATGATGGGAGAATGAACACATACACCCTAGAGAGGAATGGGAGAACTCACATGTTGCTTCCAATCAAGGATAAGGAAGTGAAGCTGGAAGTAAGCAACACTGTGCTTCTCATTAGTGGGAAGGAACTTCTTATAGAGGTCAAGAAGAAAGAGGAACTGCAATTCATTGTGGTCAGGAAGCCTAGAATTGTTTTGACCAGCACAAGGGTAGATGATTTACCAGAAGAGGTTCAGGAACTACTAGAAGAGTTCACTAACATAGTAGTGGATGAACTACCTCATTTGTTGCCACCGATTAGAAGTGTGAGCCATCATATTGATCTCATACGAGGAGCTAGTTTTCCAAACAAAGCCACGTATAGATTAACGTCGTAGGAAAATCAAGAGGTCAAAAGACAAGTCCAGGATTTGTTGGACAAAGTTTTGGTCAGAGAAATCTTGAGTCTGTGTGTTGTTCCAATAGTACTCAGTCCGAAGAAGGACAGAGGCTGGAGGATGTGTACTGACTTGATGGTGATCAATAAGATAACCATAAGGTATAGATTTCCATTGTCGAGGATGGATGATCTGATGGATTGCTTGAGTGGAGCCAAATTATTTTCAAAGATTGATTTGAAAAGTGGTTATCATCAAATCCGCATGAGAGAAGGTGATGAATGGAAGACAACATTTAAAACCAATGAAGTGTTGTATGAATGGCTTGTTATGTTGTTTGGATTAACAAATTCACCGAGTACCTTCATGAGATTGATGAACGAAGTCCTAAGGGAGTTCATTGGAAAATTTGTTATCGTATATCTGGATGACATATTGATTTTCTACCATTTGGCTACCATGATGCAGAGGCTACAGCAGGAGAAGCTGCTGATAAATATGAAGAAATCCTCATTCATGAAGACAGAGCTCATTTATCTGGGGTTTTTTATTTCTGTAGATAAATTGAGGATGGATCCAGATAAAGTGGAAGTGATTAAGAATTGGCCATCACCAAAGTATATCTTTGAGGTGAGAAGTTTTCATGGATTGGCTAGTTTCTACCGAAAATTCATTAGGAATTTCAGTGGAATTAGTGCAATGATGATGGACACAGTGAAGAAGAAACATAAGTCTTTTCACTGGATAGAAGAAGCTGAAAATATTTTTAATATGTTGAAGAGGAAGATCACGGAACAACCAATTTTGGTGTTGCCGGATTTCCAGAAGACATTTCAGGTGAAATGCGATGCAAGTGGGTTTGCAATAGGGGCAGTCTTGAGTCAATAAGATAGGCCGATAACATACTTCAGTGAGAAGCTGAATGAAGCAAAAGTGAAATACTCCACTTATGATAAGGAGTTTTATGCTATCATACAGGCATTGAAAAAATGGAGACATTACTTGATTCTGAAGGAGTTTGTCTTATATAGTGACAATCATGCACTACAGTTTGTGACTCAACAGAAGAAGTTGAATCAGATACATGTAAAATGGGTTGAATATATGCATAATTTCACTTTTGAGATTAAACATATTTCTAGTACTGCTAACAAAGTTGTTGATGCTTTGAGCAGGAAGTGTTTTCTATTGCAGGAGTTTAGAGTCAAAAAATTGGGTTTTGATGATCTCAGGGACATGTACGCAGATGATCCAGATTTTAAGGAGGCGTATGAAGTAACTGAGAATCCAATTCACAGAGATAAAATCCAATGGGTAGAGTACATGATCGAGGAAGGATTACTGTTTAAAGGTAATCAACTGTGTATTCCGAAATTCTCCACGAGGGAGAATTTGTTGAAGGAGAAACACAGTGGAGGATTGGTAGGGCACTTTGTTCATGACAAGACATTCGCAAAGTTGAGTGAGTCATATTTTTGGCTAGGAATGAGAGCAGACATCAAGATATTCGTGGATAGATGCAGAATTTGCCATCATTCAAAGGGAAGGAGACATAATGCCAGATTTTATCAACCATTGCCCATACCTGAGAGGCTATGGGATGCAATCAGCATGGATTTCATATTGGGGTTGCCAAGAACACAGAGAGGATTTGATTCAATATTTGTGGTGGTATATAGATTTTCCAAAATGGCACACTTCATTCCATGTCAGAAAACTAGTGACGTGACACACATTGTGAATCTGTTTTTCAAAGAAGTCATTCGACTTCATGGCTTACCAAGAAGCATAGTTTTGGATCGAGACACTAAGTTCATAGGACACTTTTGGAGGACGTTATGGAAGAAGCTGGGGACTAACTTGTCATTTAGTTCATATTATAATCCTCAGACACATGGGTAGACAGAAGTGGTGAACAAAAGTCTGGGAGACTTGCTAAGAAGCCTGGTGGCGGAACACCACAGCCAGTGGGACAACATATTACCACAGGTGGAGTTTGTGTATAAAGACTTAGTTAATAGGAGCAAAGGGAATATTCTATTTCATATTGTTTATGGCAAGCATCCAAGAGGAATTTCTGAGTTGAGAGACTTAGAACAGACTGCTACTAGGAGCGCTAGTGCAGAAAATTTCTCAGAAGCGATGAGGGAACTTCACAACCAGGTGAAGGAGCGATTGCAGAATTCGAGCCAGGAGTATAAGTGCAGAGCAGATCAACACAGGAAACAACTTCAATTTGAGGTTGGCGATTTAATTCTAGAACATTTGTGAAAGGAAAGGTTCCCGAGAGGAACATATAATAAATTGAAGATAAAGAATATCGGACCATGTAAGGTCTTGCAGAAATTTGGGACAAATTCTTATGAGATTGAATTACCCGATGGGATCGAAATTTCTCCGATATTCAATATCTCAGATTTGTACCCATATAAAGCTGAGGAAACAGGGACAAGAAATGAACAGCCAGAGGTGCAGTGGCGAAAGCATATGCCAGTTGTAGAAAGGCCGTTGATGGAGCACATACTGGACAAAAGGGTCAGCAAGAAGACCAGGTGAAAGAAATATTTTGAATATTTGGTCAAGTGGAAGGGCCATCCAATTGAAGATGCCAGCTGGGAGAATGAAGAAGAAATATAGAGGCATGGACAGACCATGCGTGAGCTCATGGACATGAGCCCATGAAAATTTTCAAGCAAGGGAGTATGATGCAGGAGCATCTCAAGTGAGCTAGCGCAGAGGCAAAAGACAGCTGGACAAGCCTAGCGCAAATTTTGAAATTCTCTTGAAGTAAATGTGCCAACCTTAAATGCAACAGTTAAATGAAGGCGCACTTGTAAAATGTAAATGGATCTTGAGAAATTCGATCTCGTCCTTAGTAGACAGAAGGCAATTATGATAATAAATGAAGGTAGATAGAATTGAATGTGTAGATTAGACAGGTTGAGAGTGCAGGAGGGAAAACGAGATATAGACACCCTCATTGTGTAATTGTAACAGATAGAGTGTATAGAGCAAGATCATAGAAGAGAAGCAGAGAGTTGTATAGCTAAATACCCATGTATAGAAGTTCTGGATTAATACAAATAAGGTTTTGATTCAGACTCATGGTGTTCAAATATTCTCTATGTATGCATCTTTGAATATTATGCTCATGGTTATTTTACTCTTTCTGCTGTACATTTTCTTTTATGTTATGTATGGATGACTTCCTGTTGAATGTCTGAAATTTGAGAGAGAGAGAGTAAGAGAAATGAGTTTCAATTGTTTCTCTATCTGAGTAAGAGTTCCTGCAAGGAGTGCAATAGAAGTTTTCTGCAAGGAGTGGATCAACAAGAATTCAGGGTTGCATCTCTGAAGGCTGAAATAGTTTTTCTTTTGTTCTCATTTCCACAGAAGTGCAGTTGGGCACAGGATCCGTGCAAGGAGTGCGCAGGCCGAGTAAAGTCTCAGAGTTGCGAATCTGAGAAAAACATTTAGAGATTGCTGTTGTAGGTGTGCGTAGAGTCGAAGAAGTTCAACACTTGGAAGTGTTTGAAGGTTTCCACAAGGAGTGCACACAAGAGTCTTCTTTAAGACTCGGAGTTGTGAGAAAGTTCAAGAAGGATAAGGACTTCAAAAATGTTAAAGGGTAGCACAAGGAAGTTTGTGCTTGGAATTATTGATAAGGTGTCACAAGTTTGTGCCGCGGGTGGACAATTTTCATGGAGGAATACTTAGCTCATTTCGCAGGAATAGTCAAGGAGACATTGAACGGTCGTAATTCTCCGTGGAGAATTTGCGAAGTCCCACAAGTCGTCAAATCTCACAGAGTAGCAAGAGAGTTACGGGGATATTTTAAAGGTGCAAGCTCAGGAGGAATAGAGCCGTAGGTCCAAGCTACATGAGCCGTTGGATTTACTCGGAGATTTCTGTTTCAGGGTTTCGTAGGTGGAAGTCCCATAACCTTTGCAACGGGAATCGTGAAATCACTAAACGTGATCTCCCGAAGGGAAAAAAGGGTTGTGTGGGACCATAGGAGCCAGCAGGGTGGACAGGTGGCGCCTATCGACACAAGAGTAAACTCCGTTGACCATTTTGGGGTTTCGTGGAGTGAAGTTCCGAATTCATTGTATTTGGATTCGCGATATCGCGAAGTCCGAAGTCCCGATGGAGTGAAAGGTCGTTGAAAATTCAAATCTTGCAAGTGCATCAGAGTTTCGACAAATCAGATTTTGGGAATCAAGGGAATGAGTTACTCGACATCGCGACTACCGAAATCGCGATAGGATGAAATCCACAATGGGGAGAGAAAGGGTTAGCGTTGACTGGTTTTCGAGTTTCGGAGATTGAGGGACAATACGCTCATTCAATGGATTCGCAGGAGTGCGAAGTCCGATCTCCCAAGAAAAAGGGGGGGAATTTTATGAAGTTGATTATGGGTGCAGATCTCCTGAAAGGGAAATAGAAGAGTTATTTCCAAGATCCCTTTGGGCCATTGTGAGGAGAAATATCCTATGTACGTGGACCTTCCAACCTGCGGGTAATGGAGGGGCTGCATCAGAATCACTATCTTAATTGCTATAGCTTATCCCTTTTAATGAATATAGCTAGGCCATAGTGCTTAAGATGAGATTTTTTTGAAGGTAAAATAAAATTGCAAATCTTGGGGCACACAAATTCAATCCCGATTGCATTGGCTCAATTCATGGGATACATTTACCAAAGCCTTCTTTTAATTAAGGTTGATGAAACTTTTTTTGTCAAGGTTGTAGTTTGCTTGTCAATTAACCATGCTAGATAT
>JZKD02S1954165.1:619723-629819 GCA_000966675.3 Picea glauca | reverse complement strand
CAATTGAAGGGAAAAGGATATGTGGATTCCATAAACCTAGAATATTATGGAATCCACATACCCTTTTCCATAGAATATACCAACTAGATCCAAAAACGAAAGACATGAAATATGGCACTACACATATTATATTATCAAGGAAAAAACAAGCTAAATGCAATTTGGACATTTGAAAAAAAAATTATAAGTTAAATGAGTACATCAATAAAATATAGCATACTAACCTTGCAAGTTCAAAATCCGAGCTATGTAGATCGAGAATTGGATTTATTCAACCGGTGGGTGACGGAAAAAATAAACAGCTCAAACAAAATCCAAGAACAGTGTCGCAACTATAGCAATTGTGTGGCATAGTCTCTTAAAGTCACGTATATATAGATAAAATAGTCAACTAGCCATTAACACCGACCAATGAGATAGGTAAACTTTTTGTCGCTATTTCCACGAAAGACGAAAATCCTGACTAGGTTAAATTAATATTTTTGTCGATATTGTGACGAACTTTCGTGGCAATATCCATGAAAATCTCGCCCTATTTAAAAAAATGATGAAACTAGTGGAAGCGTGGAAAATTTTCATGGAATAATCCTCCCATATGTAGTAGTGAAAGGATCTCCTGTCACATCATATTTATTTTCTCCTTCCATGAGAGGTTTCTTGGGCGTGCGAGAGATTTTGTCCTCGAGAGAAACAATCTCGAGGCCCAACTCTTTGTACTCCGACCTCGTTGGGGACATGCATTAAGATGACAAGGAGCAGACCGCTCTGATACCACTGATCCCAATTTTATGAGAAAAATGAAATGAATACATATTATTAATAGGTTCTTAAAACAAAATAACAAAGATACAATAAAATTGGTTTTATATTCAATAAGAAAATAAGATGAAACTGTAAAATGCAGCGGAAACAAGTTTGTTGGAATGGTGGTGGCTTATCTCTGAGAAGAGATGTGACAACTGTGATCATTCACAAGAAGATGATTACAATGAGGCTCTGAAGGCATTTTTACAATAAACAGGAATGCCAAAAACCCTAGACATCCAAAAACCTAACCCTAGGAGATGAAGCACCAAAAGTCATGTGGGCTCCGTTTGGGTAAGTTAGTACATCAACTTCCCGTGGTCATAACGTTTGCATACGATCTCCATTTTAGGAGTATGATAGCTTGTTGGAAAGGTATAGTAGAGGAAATTAATTTTGGTGGCTTCATCATTCCTTTGGCTATTATTGAGAATCTCAATCTCGAAAAACCTTCATTTAGGCCCTCAAAATAGCCCCAAAAGTTAAAACTACTAAAAATAGTAAATTGCCAAAATTGCCAGAAAACTGTTTTGAGCCAGTTGGAAAAGGTGGGTGGCCACCAATATCCACCTGGATAAATCCTCCCTCATTAGGAATAAATGGCATCCATTGCATTTATTCCCCCATCATATGAGGAAATTTCTACTGAATTTGGCCCCGGGTGAGCCACTTGCCTTGGTGCAGGAGCTGCCCTACTTTGACTACTCAATAAAGATGGATCCTTTGTCGTCGAGTGCCCTTGATATGTGTGTACACAATATGATCATTGCATTCCTATTGTATGCAGTCTGGATTGATCTCTATTGGTTTCAATTGTTCTACTACTTCTGAGGTGTCCAATATTGGTGGGAAATAAGGACGAAAGAGATCCATGTCGAACAGTGGGCGCAGGCCAAAGAAAGGAGGAATGTTGAGCTCAAAATAATTATCCCCCGTGACATTGGTGATGGTTTACATCCCATAACAGAGTGGGAGAAGCTTCCGATGGGGTCCTGTAAGGCATTCTTTCTGCAAGTGCAACCAAACTTTGTCGCCCACCTGAAACTTATGTGGCACCCGATGTTGATCATGGCGCTACTTGTACTTGTCATTAGACTTATGTAGGTTATCCTGAACCTATTGGTAGATGTGCTGGATCCTCTCAATGTACCAGGTGGATTTTTCAACTTCAGTTGGAGCAGGAGATGAGTCGGTTGAGGTGACCGCAAGGGGAAGTGCAACATCTATGGGACCCAATGGTTGGAATCCCAACCCCACCTGAAAGGGGTTGTGGCCAATTGAGCTATGCAGGGATCGGTTGTAGCTATTCTAGACATAGGGAAGGATATCATCCCATGTGCAAGGGTGATTTGAATTATACATGCGAAGGATATGCACAATCATTTGATTTACAACCTCGGTTTGGACATCTGTCTGGGGGTGGAAAGCCGTGGATTTGGTGAGCTTGGTGTCCAGCAGTGACCAGAGGCTTGACCAGAATGTGCTGAGAAATTGATTGTCCTAATCTGAGACAATGGTTTGTGGGATTCCAAAATATACCCAGACTCATTCAAAGAAGATCTTGGCAGTGGCCTTTGTTGTGATGTTCTTCTTGCAAGAAACCATAATCACCATCTTATAAAAGTGATCAACAACCACAAAAACACAGTCATTTCCCCTCTTGGTGGATAGGAGGCCTGACATATAGTCCATTGAGATGGATTCCTAGGGCCTGTCAGGAGTAGGAAGAGGGGTGTACAGGCCATGTTTCTTAGTGGTCGGTTTTGCAATAGTGCAGGCAGTGCAGGACCTGATATATTTGCTGACTTCCTATCGAAGTTTCATCCAATAGAAATTTTTATGTAGCATCGCCACTATATTTTTGACGTCGAAGTGTCCTGCCACCCAACTGTAGTGGTCTTCCTAGATCATCTTTGCTCGCTTTCTTGATGGAACATAGATATGGCCCAGATGACACAACAACCCATCCTGAAGATGGAAATTATCGACAACTGCGTTTGCACCTGACATTTTGTAGGTGGTGGCAAAGTTCGGGTCTATCTCATATATTTGGGGCCATCCAGAGGTCTCATGGCCGCAAGATTCTAGCACCATGGTGAGTGCTAGAACTGGAGGTATGTTGAGGCAATTAGTGATGTGATTGGTGCTTCTTGTTTTATACTTGATGTTGAGGTGGAATTGATACAAGTGTGTGGATCAATTTTGATGGAGGTCATTATGCAATTTTCCTTGTGTCTGCATGAACTGTAGTGGATTATGATCAGTGTGGATGACTATCTCCTTCCCAAGAATGTAATTTCTCCACTGGCGGCAGGCTTGCACAATGGAGTACATTTTGTTTTTGTAATTAGGATACTTACAGACAACATCTAATAGTGTCTCACTATGATAGTCCATGGGGTGGCCGTGCTGAGTGAGAATGACGCCCACAACATAGTTTGAAGAATTTGTCTCAATCTCAAAGGGCTATTGTAGGTCTGGTAGTGAAAGTACTGGGGCTGAGCACAAGCGCTGCTTCAAATCATAGAATTCTTGTTGTTGGGACCGACCCCATGAAAATTTTGCCTTACCACCACCCCTGGTTATTTGGTTGAGGGTCCATGCGATATGGGAGAATCCCAACACGAACCTTTGGTAGAAATTGGCAAGGCCCAAGAAGCTTCGAAGATGAGTGAGTGTGGTTGGGGCTGGCCAGTAACGGATGAATTGGATCTTGGTTGGATCCACATGTACACCATGCTAATCAATTATTTAGCCTAGGTAATGGACCCTGTACATGCTGAAGGAGCATTTTTCCAAGTTGGTGTATATCTTGTGCTGCTGCAGGGTGTGCAGAACCTACTGAATATGCTACAAGTGTTCGGCCCAAGTCTTGCTGTAAATGTGAATGGTCGCAGGGTATCATGCATCATCCTCATGAAAGTGGTTGGAGCATTTTTCAAACCAAAGGGCATGACCAACCATTCAAAAAGGCCTTCCTTTGTCTTGAAAGAGGTCTTTCATACATCTGTCTTTTCTATCAGGACCTGGTGGTATGCAGACTTCAGATCAATCTTACTGAAGTATTTGGCCCTCGTGAGTTGATCAAGGAGGTCGTTGATTTGGGGAATTGGTTACAGTTTCCGACTGTGATTTTATTTAGATCTCGGTAATCAATGCAGAGTCAATAGGTTCCATATTTCTTCTGTACCAGCATGATCGGGCTCCCGCAAGTTGATGAGATGGGACAGATGTTCCCCTTGTGGAGTATTTCTTGGATATGTCACTTGATCTCCTCATTATCCAATAGAGAGTGGCGATAGATTGGCCCATTGGCCAACAATGCGTTGGGGTTTAGATCAATGGGGTGCTTGACCTGGCAATACAGGGGTACCCCGATAGGTGAGGAGAAGATATCCAAGTATTCTTCCATGACCTGAGTATTCTTCCATGACCTTATCTACTTTCCTCTGCTATGTGGAGAGGTTGGCCACAGAGGCCCTGGATGTGGCTGTGATATTTTTCTTATTCTGAGAGTGAATCATGAAGAAGACAAACTTCCTTGTCTAAGAGATGACCTTCCTGCATTTCTTAGCAGAGATCAAGGAAATAGCACTAGGTGGGACTGCCTCGAGTATCCTATACAATTTCCTATTCAAAGTAATAATAACACTATGAGGCCTCTACTCATATACATCATGACATTTCCATAAATAAGGTTGGCCAAAAAGAACATCACAAACTTCGAGAGGATAAACATCACACAATACCTTGTCTTTGAAGGGCTTGATGTCGTACGCCAGTCGACACTATTGGCTGATGTGGAGATCGCTTCCTTGGCGGAGCCATTCCATGGTGTAGGGTTGTGGGTGTGACGTTGTTAGTAGGGCCAGCCGCTTGACGACCTCTATTGAGATGAGGTTATTTTGGATACCTCTATCAATGATGAAGTGCAGTGAGGTTCCTTTTACCCACATCTATGAATGGAAGAGGCGCTCTCATTCTTCTAGCTTGTCTGGTTCACTAGGCTGGAGCTTGGTGGTAGCAATGGTGGCATTGGGTTCCACGTCAATGATCTGTCTTCCCCTTTATAGTTCTGGCTCAGAGTTAGAACCCGCATTTGATTCAGAGGCTTTCACTTCGGCCACTAATGATGTCTTTGAGCAGCAACCAACAGTGTTATGCCAAGGGCTCTTATGGAAGTCGCACCAATTCCCGGTATCTTTCTTTGTCTTTCTGGTGTCCTTATTTTTTTGCGACTTGGACTAGTTGTCCTAATACCGTCCATATTTACTCTTTCCTTTGTTCTGTGGGTTGGGGCCACACTTTCCTGGATTTTTTTGTGAGGGGTTCCCAAGCCCAAATTGTCGCGTCTTCTGTTTGAGCTTCTGCTCGATTTTGACGACATATCGGTAGGCTGGGCCCAAGGATGATATGTCTAGAAATTCCATTTCAGTATGGATGTATCTATGCAGAGCACCATGATAGTTGAGCACTAGATGTATCTATAAATCTATGATACCCATCTTGGTGCGCAAGGTATGGAATATATTTGTGAAATCGGACACTCCTTGGTCTCTTTCTTGCCGCAGTGTGGTCCATTTGGTATACAAGTCGTCATAAATTCTGATAGGGTAGTGTTGTTCCTTAATAGAACCCCTAAAGGATTCCCAGGTGGTCGTAACTATAAATAATGAGGGTTCCTCTATTTTATTTTTCTCACAGAAATTTTCCCACCAATCTTTGACATGGGGAACGACTTTGAGGAGTGCAAAAGTAATCTTTTCTCTATTCAAAAAGTTATGGACAAAAAAATACCCTTCTATTAGATTCAACCACTTGTCTACAACATCTGTGTCTATCTGACCTTCAAATATAGTAATATTAAAGTTTTTTTGTACCTTAAAGGGGGAGGCGCCTCCTCTCGAAGAAGAAGTGTCGCCTATTGGTAGCCATCGAAGGATTTGCGCTAAATTATCCATCATATCATTCCTTTGTTGCGTGAAGTCTTCCTCAATCAATAGTTTGAAAGGATCTCCTATCCTATCATATTTATTTTCTCCTACCATGAGAGTTCGCTTGGGTGTGCAAGATATTTTGTCCTCAAGAGAAAGAAGCTCGAGGCCCAACTCTTTGTACTCCGACCTAGTTGGGGACATGCATTAAGACGACAAGGAGCATACCAATCTGATACCACTGATCCAAATTTTATGAGCAAAAAAAAATGACTACATATTATTAACAGGTTCTTAACACAAAATAATAGAGATACAGTAAAATTGGTTTTCTATTCAATAAGGAAATAAGCTGAAACTGTAAAATGCAGCGGAAACAAGCTTGTTGGAATGGTGGTGGCTTATCTTTGAGAAGAGATGTGACGGTTGCGCTCATTCACAAGAAGATGATTACACTGAGGATTTGAAAGAATTTTTACAATAAATAGGAATGCCAAAAAACCTATACATCCAAAAACCTAACCCTAGGAGATGAAGCACCAAAAGTCACGTGGGCTCCGTTTGGGTAAGTTAGTACATCAACTTCCCGTGGTCATAACTTTTGCATACGATCTCCATTTTAGGCGTATGATATCCCGTTGGAAAGGTATCATAGATGAGATTCATTTTTGGGGCTCAATCATTCTTTCGGCTATCATTGAGAATATCAATATCAAAAAACCTTCATTTAGGCCATCAAAATAGCCCCAGAAGTTAAAACTGCTAAAAATAGTAAATTGCCAAAATTGCCAGAAAAATGTTTTGAGCCAGTTGGAAAAGGTGGGTGGCCATCGATATCCACTTGGATCAATAATTCTTACACAGTGTTGAGGATTTATCATAGTTTTACTTCTTCCAACATATTTTTATATTAAACAAATCTGTGTCTTGATCTTTATTCAAATGATATAATATGCATTGATATGTTTAGTGGCTTGGTCCTATTGATGGTGACATGGTTGGCAGAGCACTTCATGTTGCATATTTGGCTTATATGTTTCTCATTCATCATTTTTGTGTTCACATTAGTTGGAGTATGTGGTTATGTTTCTATTGGTTTATATCAATATCACTTGAAGTTATAAAGTTTCATTTCCTCCGTCGATCAAAACCTTGACATGATAATGGTTATAACTCCCTATTCTTGTGGGTAGCTTCATTAATAATATGGTTGTTGGTTCTCTAGTAATGGATTTTAAAGCATTGTAAGGTTGCATTGATGTGTTTAATACCTTAACCTGATAGTGAACATTTTGTGCCATGTTGGATGATAGTCATCCTTTAGATAAGTGTTTTCACTCTCGGGTTGAGTTTTACTACTAGAGGCCCAGGAAGGTGTAGTGTGTCCATATCCCAAATCAAACTTAAAACTTTCTATATTCCCCATTATTACACACACGTATTTCATTTTCCTTCTCATGGATGGTTTTTCATATGTCATAGAAGGGTTCATGCTTCATAGTCCCATGAGAAAATACTCATGTTTAAGAGCTATAAATCTTGAGGTTGATGCAGCCAAAAGAAAAAAAATAAAATCAAAATAAAAAGATTCAACTATGCCACCTTGCATTGATGACAATGCCCCAAGTCCCATGCTTAAAAATGTATATCTAAAGAGAAAGGGACAACTCAAATAAAGAAAAAGGAAAGAATGAGGTAGTAGGAAATAATGTCGAGCAAATTGTAACTCAATGCAAAAAGGCACACCCTCATCTTTAAAGATACTCACGTCGATGAATATATTTAACAATACTTATGTGGATATGCAAGTCAATTCATGAAGTTACCCACCAAGTCATATCATCCACAATTACACATACGCTTAGTTTCCTAGGAATTACTTCTCGTCTTACGAGTTTTCACATGTAACAGGGGTTGATGTTGTCCCCACCATGGTTAAACTTGGAAAATGATTTAAATTATGAGTTATTATGAAGTTAGAAGATGATACTTTAATGTTTCTCTACCTATTGGCACTTGCATTTGACATGACTCATCATTTATGTTGCATTGTGATTTATGTACTGCTAGATTCATGTACAAGCATTGGGATCTATGTACCTACATTGGGATCCATGACTTCTTTGGGGTTAGTGAGAATTTCCTTAGGCATTGTGATTTCCTTGGATATTATGAGACATGCATTGGGCATGATGACATGACCATGCACACTTCCTAGGATGTCACACGTGCCACATCATCACTCATTTTGAGGGGTTGACTTTCTCTCTTGGACTATTTAACTGAGGTTGTTGCGTTTGAGGACCACAAATACCTACCTTCCACTCATTTGACATATATTGTGGGGGAATTTGGACTATTTTGAGGAGTGACCCACCTTGGGAGGAATTAATCTCACATGTGTAGGGCATTTGAGCATTTCTTGAATAATTTGAGGGGATATCCCTTTTATTCTTGTTAGACTCACATGTGTGCGGGTTCCATGAAGAATTTTGAGGACACATTGTATTATTTTTATAAGGTTTTCCTCCCTAGATGAGGGAGTTTGTTGTATTTGACTGTGTTTATCTCATTTTGATGAGGATTCCCACTTGAGGAGATTTTTTCACATATTTTGAGGGTGGCCAAAATCAGGGGAAGTTATATTTTGATATAGAGTTCCTAGAATTTCGCTAGATCAATGCCATTAGATGCAAAATACCCGTGACATCCCCGACCACCCATGGTTGGGCCACACTACATGAGGGAACACTTTCATTCTCTAACTATGGAACATACTGTAACATACCCAGTATTCAACTGAGCTATGCTACATAAAATTTTCTCTTCAGACTGCATGTAGTTAAAATTACACACAACACTCTTGCAGAAGCTTTACATATAAAACGTAAGCAAACAATTACATTCTGTAAATATACAATTTCACCCTGAAATAACAATAAACATAGACATGTAGCATATACAGGAAATACCCATAAACATACAGACAGTCATAATCACACATATGATAAACCCATAAATAAGCATGTAAATAACAATGAAACATGTAAATTTATCACACAATTGGTACTTATCTTGGTAAGAATGTCACCAACTGCGTGCAGACCATCCATGAACCTCCCAACCTTAGACTACACTATTCATCACTCTCAACAGTGAGTCACCCTCGAGCTGGGACTAAACTCCACCTAGGTAAAGGGATTCCTAACTAGGCTAAAGGCTCACAAACAACAGAAAAGACTCTGTCATGGTGTCCACTCAACTAACAACCTACAGTCCCTCATTCCCCACATGCTTGCCCCACCCCAGGAAGTGTGCCCCTTCTCTGCTCAATAGTCCTTAGGCTTCCCCACTTCCCTTCTAGGGCTTCAACAACAGTCCAGACAAGAAGTCTTAGAGCACTGTAGCTGCAGTTTATCACCCTCAGGAAATAAATTCCCAAAAATTCTCTCACCCAGATAATTGCTCACGGGCCTAACAACCTGCCTCTTTAATATCCCACGGGCTTGACAACCTGCTTCTTCAATCCCTCTCCCAAGATAACTAGGTACATGTTGTTTGGAAAAAACACCCTACGAACTAGCAAATAGAGTTCAGACTTTGCATGCAGATATGACCGAATATAAATCACTTTCTACCTTCATCCCTAGATTTAAATCCCCTTTTTCTTAGTCAATGCATGGAAAGATCAACCTACCTCGTTATCGACATTTGATGTCAATCCTCCATTGTGATTCATCACTTGTTCGCTATGATCCTTCCAAATCTGACCTACATTCATGTAACACCCTGTTTCGCCTAGCTTGTAAATATAACTGGACTGGCCAAGAACTATGGAAAACTCATAAATATGAATATGTGATGTAAATGGACCTTGAGGAAAAGGTCAATGTTTGTGAATAACATTTTGAATTTATTGCAGGACTGCTAAGAGGGGATGTGCAGAAAAGAGACCATGATGGCGATGGAAGGCACCTGAAAAGGTGGCGTTAATTTCCACCAATAATTAATACCATATTTGGACTCCACTGGCTCGGAGAACCAAAAGTAGCTTATTGGCCTCGAATTTTAATGACTCACAGGCTGGTAGGCAGAAGGCTTGATGAGGGATGGGATGGTGAACCACCCATCCATAGAGCCATCAGGCCTGATCAGCGCGAGGGTAATCGTGCCACACGCAACCTCGCAAGAGGATAAGGCGTATGGTAGAAGTGATTGGGGGGCAGACGCGAGGGGAACTCTAGCATTACGCAAAGTGTGTGATAGCAGAGAGGAAGGATTGCAACCTTTTCTCCTGGTCACTGGCAGATAGAGAGACGCAATCTCACAGCATCGTGGTCTCAGCTTGGGGGTGGCTA
>JZKD02S1954165.1:594464-614412 GCA_000966675.3 Picea glauca | reverse complement strand
CAAATGTGACTTCTTTCATAAGAAAATACATTACTTGGGACATGTTTTGTCCGAGGAAGGGGTAGCAGTAGATCCTAACAAGATCAGGTCTATCATGGAATGGCCTACCCCAAAGGATGTCTTAGACATCAGATCCTTTATGGGATTGGCGGGATACTATAGTAGATTTATAAAAGATTTCTCCAAGATTGGTTGTCCAATCACTGCCCCCCAGAAGAAGGGGACAAAATTTCTGTGGACACAACAATGTGAAGAAATATTCCAAACCCTGAAACACCTACTGACCCATGCACCCGTGTTGAAAATCGCTGACCCAGAAGCTGACTTCCTTGTGTGCACAGATGCTTATAAGGAAGGGCTCGGAGGAGTTCTTATGCAGGAAGGAAAGGTGATGTTCTATGAATCTTGAAAATTGAATGAACATGAGGTCAACTATGTGACTCATGATCTAGAACTGGCTGCCATAGTGCATGCCTTAAAAATGTGGAGGCATTACCTCTTGGGAAGAAAATTTGTACTTATGACAGATCACTATGGATTACAATATTTGTTCGATCAACCCAACATTAATGCTAGACAATCCAAATGGATGGCCCTCCTTAGCGAATTTGATTTTTAAATCAGACACATTAAAGGGAGAGAGAATAGGGTGGTCGATTCCCTTAGCATAAGCATGAGAACAATTCACCTGGAAATGGTGAGTACCTGCGAGACAGATGTCAAGAACAGAGTCAAAAAGGCACAAGAAACAGATCCCTTCATTCGAAATGTGACCCTGTACCTACAACAAGAACCCACTGGAGAAAAATATGAAGGCTATCAGATGACTGAAGGAGGCCTGCTCACTTACAGAGATAGAATGTACATTCCCAACTGTGACAACTTGAAGAGGTTCATCATGGATGAACTACATAAAAGACCCTACACTAGTCACCCAGGATACCAGAAAATGATTACTGCCACCCGGAAACAATTTTATTGGCCTGGCTTGAAGAAGGACATAGCCAAATATTTGGCCCAATGCATAGAATTCCAACAAGTTAAAGCGGAACATCAACACCCAGCCGGACTAATACACCCTTTACCCATCCCAGAATGGAAATGGGAAACCATCTCCATGGATTTTATCATTGGATTGCCAACTTCAACCAAACATAATGACGCCATTATGGTAGTGGTGGATAAACTGAGCAAGTCTTCTCATTTCTTCCTTGTCAAATCGACCTGCAAGGAGATAGATATCGCCTAGGTATTCATGAAAGAGGTGTTCCGACTTCACGACATGCCGAGGGAGATAATATCTGACAGAGACACCAAATTTACTTCCAATTTCTGGAAATCACTGATGGTGGGTTTAGAGACAAAATTGTTGTTTAGCACCGCCTATCATCCTCAAACCGATGGACAGACAGAAAGAGTGAATCAAATATTAGAGGATATGTTAAGGATGCATGTGATGCATCAACCCAGGAAATGGGAAGACTACTTGCCATTGGTAGAATTTGCCTACAACAATGGCTACCGAGCATCCTTAAAAATGAGTCCCTTTGAGGTCCTCTATGGTAGGCCGTGTAATACTCTAGTCAGCTGGAGTAACCCTGTAAACATGATTTCTATTGGACCCGATACATTAAAATAATGAAACGGGAAGTGACTCAGATAAAACAAAATCTGAAGGTCGCTCAGAACCGACAGAAAAGTTATGTTGATCAAAAGAGAACTCCAAGAGAGTTCAAAATGGGAGACCATGTATATCTCAGAATTAAGCCTAGAAGGAGTTCCCTGAAAATGGGATCTTGTGCCAAATTGGCACCCCGGTATTGTGGACCCTTTGAGGTTCTAGATAGAGTTGGACCTGTAGCCTATCAGCTGGCACTTCCTCCCATGGTAAAAGCACATATTGTTTTCCATGTTTCATTATTGAAGAAATATGTACATGATGCTAATCATATAATTGACTGGTCTGTGATCCAAGTGGAACCAGAGGGAGAATTTCTAGCAAAACCCCAATGCATACTGGACAGAATGGAAACCCCTCTCTAGAACAGAACCATTGCACAGGTCAAGGTGCAGTGGAAACATTTTGGCCCAGATCCATGGGAAATGGAGGATGCCATGAGACAGGCATATCCGATTTTGTTTACTTCTGTACATGCAATTCATGTTAGTAGCTAAGAACATCGAGGACGATGTTCCCTTTTAAGGGGGAGGGAATTGTAACACCCTATTTCCCCCAGTTTGTAAATATAACTGGACTGGCCAAGAACTATGGAAAACTCATAAATATGAATATGTGATGTAAATGGACCTTGAGGAAAAGCTCAATGAATGTGAATAACATTTTGAATTTATTGCAGGACTGCTGAGAGGGGATGTGCAGAAAAGAGACCATGATGGCGGTGGAAGGCACCTGAAAAGGTGGCATTAATTTCCACCGAGAATTAATACCGCATTTGGACTCCACTGGCCCGGAGAACCAAAAGTTGCTTGCTGACCCTGAATTTTAATGACTCGTAGGCTGGTAGGTGGACGGCTTGATGAGGGATGGGATGGTGAAACGCCCATCCGTAGAGCCATCAGGCCTGATCAGAGCGAGGGTAATCATGCCACATGAAACCTCGCAAGAGGATAAGGCGTATGGTAGAAGCGATTGGGGGTAAAATGCGAGGGGAACTCTGGCATTACACAGAGTGGGTAATAGAAGAGAGGAAGGATTGCAACCTTTGCTCCTGGTCACTAGTAGATAGAGGACGCAGTCTCATAACATCATGGTCTCAGCTCGGGGGTGGCTAGTGGTAAATCCGCTAGGAGTCACTAAGCCTATGGTTGGGAGGAGATGAGTACCCCTCTCAGAAGTTGCTTGATCCTGGTGTTATCTCTGATAAGTGTTTTGCCTCTGGCATCTTGATATATATATATATATATATATATGTGTGTGTGTGTGTGTGTGTGTGTGTGTGTGTGTGTGTGTGTGCTTATTTTGATAATTATGCTCATAAGTTGTGAAACTATGAATGATTTTATTATAAGAATGGTTGTATAGTGTTTTGATTAGTACTAGTAGTTATATATATTTATATGGAGAGACTATGTATGATTTATGTCTTCATGAACTTGTTAATTGTGTGCGTATTGATCAGATTTAGACTTCACGTCTGGTTCTTGGGAGGACGACATCCTTACATACCTCAGGTAGTACCCTGAGTAAATATTCCCATAGAAATACCTTCCTTGAATAACCCCTCAAGAACCTGGAAGGTAAATATGTAGGTGTAAATCCTTAGTAACTCTGTATGAGGAGGAACAATCCTCTTAAAAACCCGAGATGGCAGCTTAAGGAAGGAATATCGAATCGATAGATGAGACTTCGTCGGGAAATATACGGTCCTCCGCGACCGTTAGATTAGCAAGATAAAGTAGGGTGTTAAAGGCCTTACCACTTGGTTTGCCTATGTCTTCGTGGGTAGTGAAGAGTTTAGGACCGTAGATCCCCATGGTCCATGAGAACATCTGGACCGCTGATTTTTCCACATCCATAAAGTAGTGGAAGAGTGCACAAGGTGGGACAAATCTGAGCCGTTGGATCTCATTCAGAAATCTCATTAGCCATTGGATCGGGTTAAGATGCTCGGAGTTTATTCTCTGGAGTGTGCTCAGGAAGAACGAATCTAGACCATTATATCTTGGTCCATCTACTCGTCATCTGTCAGATCAGATAGGAGGTGCATGGGGTTTAACCCTTCTCATGCCAGGCAGAAGTCTCGATCGTCATCGGGATATCGAAATTTGTGAAATCGGGAGTCACGAGAACAAAAGATTGGGAATTTTCATGGCAAAAGTCCCAGGAAGGATCTGGTCCATCCATCTAAGAGAGGACGCGTGTCATGCGATCATCCATTTCAAAGATTCGGGCACTAGACATCGGGATATCGACGCTCAAGAAATCGAAGTTCTCGAGGTCGTGAAAGTCAAGACATTTTAAGTCTCGAAATCCTGAGAGTTAATCAAGACCATCCATCAGAGGAGGATGCGTGGAAGTAATTGGAGCTATTGGGGAAAGTCCCGACAGGAATTCGTCCATAGGCTTTTTGGTCATCGAGATATCGAGAATCCTGATAGCAAGAGGTTTGGGTATTTCGGAATCACGAAGTATGGAACCCTGACAAGGAGAAAAGTGCCATTGTGGGCCAGCTATCAGCATAGCGGAGAATCGAGATTCGAGGAATCAAAAATCCCGTGGGTAAATGCTTTTCAGCATTTGAAACCCGGAAGCCCCGATAAGGAGTATGACTGCGGTCATATAGGGAAGGTCATGTGGACCAAAAGTTTATCCTGGAGGGCTAACGGAAATTGGAGCGCATCGGGATTTTGAAAGCTCGAAACCCCGACGGGAGGTAAGAAGCGAACAGATCTGTATGGCCAGAGTTCACTTGTCCAGATCTACGGCTGAGGATGCATTCTGGAGCCCCCTTTCCATTCTGCATTTAATGGGGGGGGGGGTCTGGAATTGGATGCGTAACTCTCGAACGATTGAGATTAACTCATCCTGATCAATGGTGATCAAGTGGATTCCGGAGCCCCCTTGCTATTTTTCCTTTAATGGGGGGGGGTCCAGAATAGTGGGGCGTGTGAAGTGGGGCCCTTCCTGTCATGACGAACATCGTGTCGCGTTTCCCTCTTTGCCACCTGTATTCCACCTAACCGTGCAACGGGGCTGTTTCTCATTGGCTGTTCTCTAACCCTGTTGGGAATTGTTCCTATTAGCCATTTACTAACCCTGTAGGGATCCACCCCATTGGCCGATTGCTAACCCTGTCAGGATTCGACGGTTGCCATGTCAAACGACTCGACATCACTGTAGCGCCGAGGCACGAAATATGAAAGAGGTATTGCATTTATTCGGACTATGATCGTGACCTATGATCACATAAGAACGATGAAGGAGAGAGAAAGAGCTAGCTTATGCTGGGCCTCCATGGATATTTAGGGGTTCAGGTCCGACAGAGGACCAGAAAAATTTGATTTAGGTAGTGGGTATGTTACAATTCAAGACAAGCAACAACTATTCATGCATGCTACTAATATACTAACGGGTTAGAAATCAAACATAAACTAATCAATATCATAAATAGTTCATGAATTGGGACGGGAAAAGAATTCTCTTTATTACTTAAAATGAGTCAACTTACAAAAAGTTGAGACCGGCCACCGCTCCTTGAACCTGATCCTAGGCTCCTCTTCTTCTGTCCTTCAACTGATTTGCTTTAAATCTCCTTTGGCATTAGGAAAGGCTAAAGGGTTGGGACAATGGAATACATAAATGGGCAGAGTTTCTTTGCTATATTTTTTCCTCTTTCCAAATGGTACCCCTACCCCTTCTTTTATAGGCTAGAAGGAGATAGGTATTTGGATGAACCCTCGACCATGCATGGCTGGGAGTTTCAGTTAACTCACCCATAGCTTTTTGTTCCATCGACAACTTTCCTTTTTTCGTGCTTTAGTAGGTACATGCGTGCTATTTTGATCGAACCAGTGTGTACATGCGTGCAGTAATGGGTTAGGGCACGTGTGCCTTTACACAAGAGGATTTTCAAAGAGTTGTTAAGCAGTGTTTTTGGCAAAGAAAGGATATGAGTTGGCATGATGCTAGGTAAGCATGTGTGGTGCAATTTAGGGTTATAACAGTACACCAACAGAAAATGGCTATGGAAACTGGTTTAGTTATAGTGGTGGGAAGGTACAAGGATAGCTCAACGACTGTGTGAATTCTCCTAGGATAATGGCTTAATGATGGAAGGAATCATGGTAGGAATCATGGAAAAGATCCTGGGAAAGATGATGGTCTGAATGATGGGAGAGAGTGAAAATGAACTAAGTCCCAATAATATGTACGCATATCCCCAACTTGACACTTGTCATGTTGGGAGCTACTTTGGTCCACTTGTCCCCAACTTTAGAACTTAGGATAAAATAATTATCCATACTTTATGTTTTAAGAAATATTAATATAATATTCCTTTTTGGATTAAGCTCTCTAGCTTAGCCCTTTCCTTAACTTTTGGCCCTCCCTTTCCCTAACTGGTGGAGTTTAGTCCCCCATCTCTTTTATCGTGGTCAGTCTGCATGCAATGATGCATTTTATATTAATCATGAGGTAGATACAAAAATAGGTGCACTGGCCTTTAACATCTAGGCGCTCTGGCCTAATTCCAAAACATAAGAAACCCATCTTATAATAACTAGCTCACCAGCCTATAACACATATCATATAAACAAAGGCTCGCTGACCTCAATATTGCACACACTTTAGTTATTGCGCGTGATATATGGGAATGTGCACACTACATCATTTTACTGCGCAGTACATGCACACACTATGCCATGAAAGGTGAATTACAAAATGATGTCAAAACAACTCTCCAACTTAAGTACACTTGCATTACATTTACAATTGGGTTCAGCTGAGGGATATTACAATCCCCTCCCCTTATTTATGCACTGTCCTCAATGCATCATGTACCCATATGCAACAAAATTTTCAAAAATCCTCAAAAAGATGCGGGTATTCTGCCCGCATTGCATCCTCATGCTCCCAAGTAGCGTCCTCATGACCGTACTAGGTCCATTGCACCTTTACAATCCCTATGGATTGATTCTAGAGCTGTTTGATTTTCTGGTCCCAAATGCACACCGAATGCACTTGGAAAGTGCCTTCTTGCTCCACCTGAATCACATTCCAATCAATAACATGATTAGCATCATGTATATATTTCTTTAGCAATGATACATGGAATACATTATGAATAGACATAGATGCAGGCAATACAATCATGTAAGCAACTGGACCAATCCTCTCTAGGATTTCAAATGGCCCTCAATAATGATCTGCCAACTTTGAACAGTTTCCTAACTTCAGGGAACTTCTGTTGGATTTTACTTTCAAAAATACATGGTCTCCCACATTGAATTCCCTATGAGTTTTGCCTTTATCAGCATAACTTTTCTGCCTGTCTTGGGCAGCCTTTAAATTTTTCTTTATTTTTATCATTTTCTCCTCCATTTCCCTGAGCAAATCTGGTCGAACCACTTCTTTGTCTGCTGGGTTATCCCAACTTACTGGAGTGTTGGACTTCCTGCCATAAAGTGCCTCAAATGGGCTCATCTTTAGAGATGCTTGGTACCCTTTGTTGTAAGCAAACTCTACCAATTGTAGGTAGTCTTCCCATTTTGATGGTTTATCCATCACATACATCCTCAACATATCTTCAATCACTTGATTCACCCTCTTTGTTTGTCCATTTGATTCTAGATGATAGGCTGTACTACAATTCAAATTTGTTCTAAATCCATTAAATAATCCTTTCCAAAATTTTGAGGTAAATTTTGGATCTCTATCAGACACAATTGTCTTGGGTATGCCATGTAATCTAGCAATTTCCCTCATATAAACATAAGCAATGTTCGCTGCCTTGTGCGTGAGCTTAACTGGAATAAAATGGGTAGCTTTAGTAAGCTTATCCACCACTACCATGATAAAATCATGTTGCTTGTTTGTTCTGGGAAGTTTGGTGATGAAATCCATTGTTACAACTTCTCATTTCCACTCAGGAATGGGTAATGGTTGTAGCAAACCAGCTGGGTGTTTATTCTTAGCCTTTACCTTTTGACATTCTAAACATCTGGCAATAAAATCAGCAACCTCTTTCTTCATGCTTGGCCAATAATATTGGCTCTTAACAACTGCAATATTTTTCTGATATCCTGGGTGCCCAACATAAGGCACACTATGCATTTCTCCCAATATCAAAATTTTCAATTCCTGAGAATTTGGTACATAAATTCTGCCCCTGTACATGAGAATTTCATCATTATCTACCTTATATTCTTCAATTTTTTGCTGCAAAATAACTTGTTGTACTTTTGCACTAATTCCTTGTATTGCAAATCTGATTTGGAAACTTCTATAATTTTGTCTTTCAAATATGATTGGTACATGCTAATGGCTGTAGAATGCAATTCATGTACTCTTCTGCTAAGTTCATCATCCACTTTGTTCTCTTTCCCTTTGATGTGCTTTATATCAAAGTCATATTCGCTTAGAAATTCTAACCACTTGCTTTGCCTAGCATTTAGATTTGGCTGATCAAATAAATATTTTAGACCATTGTGGTCTGTTCTTAGCTCGAACCTTTTCCCCAAGAGTTAATGTCTCCATTTCCTCAAGGCATGCACTATGGCTGCCAACTCCAAATAATGAGTGGCATATTGTCTTTCATGCTCCTTCAACTTCCTTGATTCATAACATATAACAAACCCATTTTGAGTGAGAACTCCACCAAGTCCTTCATTACACACATCTGTGCATACAATGAAGTCTTCATTTGGGTTTGCAATCCTTAGTATTGGAGAACTTTTCAATAATTGTTTCAAGTGTTGGAAATTCTTTTCACAATCCAATGTCCACTGAAAATTCACACCTTTTCTTTGCAAGGAAGTGATTGGGTGTACTATCTTTGAGAATCCTTCAATAAATCTCCTATAATAGAATGCAAGACCCATGAATGATCTCACCTATGTCACATTCTTTGGCTTTGACCATTCTCTAATGGCTTCTATCTTCTCAGAATCCACTGTTATCACATCCTTTGAAATGATATGCCCCAAATAATGAATTTGATTCTGATAAAATGAGCACTTTCTCAATTTGGCATACAACTGATGCTCCCTTAATACTTGCAACATCATCCTCAAATGTTGTTCATGCTCTTCCTTTGACTTATAATATATAATAATGTCATCCAAAAAGCCAATGACAAACTTGTCTAAATATTCTCGGAAAACACCATTCATTAAGCACATGAAAACAACTGGTGCATTTGACAATCCAAATAGCACCACTGTGAACTCATAATGACCATACCTTGTCCTAAATGTGGTCTTGCTGATATATTCCTCTTTAATCCTTACCTGATGGTATCCTGATCTGAGATCTATCTTTGAAAATATCTTTGCATCCTTCAATTGATCAAAGAGATCATCAATCCTTGGCAGAGGATACTTGTTCTTAATAGTCACTTTATTCAACTGTCTGAAGTCAATGCACAATCTTAATGTTCCATCTTTCTTTTTCATAAACAAGACTAGGGCACCCCAAGGTGACACACTTGGGCATATATAACCCTTCCTTAGAAGTTCTTCAAGCTGCATTTGCAACTCCTTCAATTCTGGTGTACTCATTCTGTAAGGAGTCTTTGACACTGGAGCTGCTCCAGGCATTAGATTTATGGAGAAATCAATGTCTCGCTTTGGGGGTAGTCCTGGTACCTCCTTGAATACATCTTCAAATTCTTTCAAGACTGCATAATCTTCCAAATTTGGCACCTTATCTTTAGGTGTCTCATCCATATGTTCTGCAAATAATTGACACCCTTTTCTGTAACATTTGTTCAGCTACAATGTTGAAATTTCTCTAATGGTTACTACCCTGGGAATTCCCTGCACTTTCCTTTGGTTCCCTTCCTCATCCAAGCAAGTAAATTATTTGTTATGAAATTCTAAGAGAGCATGATGTTGGTCCAACCAATCCATCCCAATTAGATAGTCATAGGAACCTAAAGTCAAGATGTTCACATCTACCTTGGTGTTCAACCATTCATGTCCATAAGACATGACTTAACCATCTCATTAACATTTCTTTTGGCTCTAGTAGCCAGCTGCACCAACCAATATTTTCCATGTTTTCTTCTTGGAAATTGCAAACTTTCCACCATCTTAGGATCTATATAACTATGACTAGCTCATGAATCAATTAAAATAGCAATGGTCTGGTTGTTGATCATACCTTCCACTTCAATCATGTGGGATTGATACTCTTCTTTCTTGTTGTCCAGGGTTGTATAGATCCTTGGCACATTTCTTCCCATGTCCTCCATTGTTTCAGCTTGTTGTACATTGTGAGCAGTCCTTCCTTTTTCACCTCTATGAGGACAATCTCTGAACCTATGATCTCCTTTACAACCCCAACATTGAATAGGTGGTTGCCTTGGCCTTTGACCTCATGTGTCAATCGTTCTGGGTTCTTTAGGCATTTGTTGTCCCTGTGGATTATTTCTGAAGAAGGGTGGCTTAGATCCCTTCTTCCTCTGATCCATCTTTAATTTATTTTTGTCTTCCCAAGATTTTTGGAAAATTTTCCTTGCTTTTTGCTGATCATATAGGCATTTAGCTCGCCTTATGGTCTCTTCCAATGTCTTGGGATCATCATACTGTATTTTTTCACTGATGAATGATGGAAATCCACTCAAATACCTTTGAATTTTGATTGTCTCATCCTTGATGAAAGAGACATACTTCATCAGTTCTAGAAACCTTCTCTCATATTCATCCATGGTCATACTTCCAAGCTTGAGTTCAAAGAACTCTTTCATTTTCTTGTCATAATATCTCTTAGTCAATTATTTCTTCTCAAAATACTTCTTGAATTCCTTCCAAGTAACACTTTTCTCTTTAATGTGATGCACCTGCACAAGATGATCCCACCACATGGACGCCTTTATCTTGAGTTGATATATAAAAATTCCACCCTATGCATGAGAAGAATAATTGTGCAATTGAAAATACTTTCTCATGCCCAACAACCATGTTTCTGCATCTTCGTCCTTCTTGTGCTCACCATCAAATGTAGGAGGTTTGATTTTGTTCATTTCTCCTTGTAGTTCATCCACCTCAGACCTCTTATGCCTTCTGACAGGGGATGGACTTGAGCTGCTGACTACTCTCTTATTGGAATGCCTTGGGGAGTGGTGGTGATGTCTACTAACACTTCTTTCTCTTCTTTTCTCATCCAAAGGCTTGTGACTTCCATATTTTCTTGAGCCACTCTCCTTATCTAATTTATTTTCTATTCTATTCAAGCCCTCCAATAACTTCATGTTGAAGTCATCCTACTGCTCCTTGGCTTTCATAAGCCTTTCATTATCAGCTTTATGGCTTTGGACATCCTTTTGCAAATTTTTAATGGTCTCTACCATATTCATGTTTTCCTTCCTCTCCTCTCCATGTCCATTGAAGTTTGTTCCTTCAATGCCCAAATGGACCTCCATCCCTTTGCTCTCATCTTGCTGACTGTAATTCCCCTGTGCCTCTTCCATTTCCTATGGAATCTGCACTGATCTTGATCTGATCTAGTTGTTATTAATTATGCAAAATGTGCAGCCATCAAAACTTATCAGGATAACTAATTCAGCAATTCATGAAAAAAAATATGAACGATTTTGGTTCAATATATACATCATAATTATTTCTTCTGATTTCCTGGTGTTATCACCATGAAAATTTTTAGATCAGACCCAAGTCTTGAGAATTTAGCAAGAACTATGTGGCGCCTCCATATATACATCGGGGCGAGAGGTGGTTTTTCGAAACCACTTTCGCCAAAGTCCCGATGTCACGTGTTTCAATATATCAAAACTACCACTCGTGGGATGGGCGACGGCTAGTCAGATCACCCTGTTTCACTTGTTCGGTACTTCACAACAGTATGATGTCAGGTGAACGCCACCATGTAACGAACTCAAAAGCTAATCATTTGAAATAGATTAGTCAAGCATGGAAAACCAATGTACTTGTACGCAAGTCTGTTTGTGATTCATGATTGGGACTCTATATCTACCAATTCTCAGGTATGAAGGTATCATCTTATCCATAAATGGAGTAATCTCCAAATTTGCTTGACCTTCTGATCTCTGTAAAAGCATTTTAGTGTCCACAATTTTGAGGTACATGGACAAAGCTACCTTCAGTGAGACTGGTTATTCAGGAAACATGGTAGATTTTCCTATGAGTAATAAGGAAAGGGTAATTGCGCATATATTAGCGACTAAATTTCACACAGAACCTGCCACAGACTCAAAACTGGAAGTCAGTCTAAATACTATTATGAGGGATCTAGTCATCAACAGACGAGCTGTTAAGAAGAAACGGAGCAAGCGACAGAAGAAATAAACCATAGCTGAAATGACTGAAAGTGTTGGAGAGGATCAACCGGTCTGGTTAGATACTTTAAAGGAGGAGACCACTAAGATGAAATGAGTCCTCGAATAACATTAAGTACATTTCAACAATTTTTGGATGGATGGTAGCAGAGGTAAGGGGCCCCAGAGATGATAGACCTGTTCTTAAATAGTCCCTTTAAAAATAGGATAACTGTTATTTTAAAACATTCCCTTTTTGTAATTTTGGGATTAAAAATGAATATATATATGCAAAAGTGGATTTTGGACTGTTTATGACAAGATTCTAACTGGTGGTGATATGAGTCTTGTTTTCTTTCATAGTATGTGTTTCTTGTAAGCTTATATTTCACTTTCATATGTCTGAATAGGAGGAATATGAAACCCATAATTCATCTCTGAGATGCTCTCGGCTTAGAAATTTAGACTATATTTATTTCTTCTTAAACCAACTCTAAATTCATTTTAAATAATTCTTTGATGCAGTCATGTGTTTCTTTTTCCTCTAATTCCATGCAAATTTTCTATTAAAATCAGACTCATTGCCTTAATTAGCCTTCCAAGCGACTACGTGCACACAAAAATTCAACCTGTACACCCATATTTATCATACACAGAAACACCACAAGGTAAATCATGCTTTCACGCACCTATATCCACTATGCATTTCTTCTCCATCGTGCCAATAACTTGTGCACACTACTTTTGCGTTGCGCGCCAATATCCACTGCACATAGTTTTGGTTCTTGCACTGATACATGTTGTGCACATTTTTTGTATCGCACACTGATATTCCACATGCATTTTACTCTATGCATTGCACCATGCCAAAGTTCAATATGCTCCTCCGTGCACAACAATATGTGCGCACCATTGAATACATTGTCACGAGACAACTTATACTCGTACTGTGCGTGCACCAGCCAAACTCCTCTGTGTTTTACAATACCATGCACACCACATGCACCATTACTATGTGTATGCACACCACGCACTACTAAACTTAGCACGCGCATCCACACACAATATTCTTCTGTGCGGCACCACAATTTACTGCGCACACCTGCACGCCAACATTTTCCACATGGTGCCAAAATTTACTGATTACGCCTGCACGCCAATATTTTCTACGCGGTGCCAAATTTTACTGCACCCACCTGCACGCCAATATTTTCCACGCAGTGCCAAAATTTACCATAGATGCTCTGTGACTTGAAAATTGGCCACTTCGAAATTAATCTTCTGTGAATATTCACCTCAACTGAACCATTCCGGCCCATCCAGGCTCAGTGTTAGAACTGATGCTCTGATACCATATTGTGATGTCCTTGACCACCCATGGACGAGCCACGCTACATGAGGGAACACTTTCGTTCTCTCACTGCGGAACATACTGTAACATACCCAGTATTCAATTGAGCTATGCGACATAAAATTTTCTCTTTAGACTGCATGCAATTAAAATATATACACACAACACTCTTGTGGAATATTTACATATAAAACGTAAGAAAACAATTACATTCTATAAATATATGATTTCACCCTGAAATAATAGTAAACACAGACAAGCATCATATACAGGAAATACCTATAAACATACGGACAGTCATAATCACACATATGATAAACCCATAAAATAATCACGTAAATAACAATGCAACATGTAAATTTATCACATAATTGGTACTTATCTTGGTAAGAATGTCACCAACTACGTGTAGACTATCCACGAACCTCCAAGCCTTAGACTACACTGTTCATCACTCTCAACAGTGAGTCACCCCTGAGCTGGGACTAAACTCCACTCAGGTAAAGGGATTCCTAACCAGGCTAAAGGCTCATAGACAACAGAAAAAACTCCATCACAGGGCCCACTCAACTAACAACCTACAGTCCCTCATTCCCCACATGCCTGTCCCACCCCAGGAAGTGTGACCCTTCTCTTCTCAACAGTCCTTCGGTTTCCCCACTTCCCTTCTAGGGCTTCAGCAACAGGTCAGACAGGAAGTCTCAGAGCATTGTAGTTGTAGTTTAGCACCCTTAGGAAATCAATTCCCAACAATTCTCTCACCCAGATAATTGCTCACAGGCATGAAAACCTGCCTCTTCAATATCCCACGGGCCTGACAACCCACTTCTTCAATCCCTCTCCCAAGATAACCAGGTACACCAATAGAAAATGGCTATGGAAACTGGTTTAGGTACAGTGGTAGGAAGGTATGAGGATAGCTCAATGACTATGTGAATGCTCCTAGAATAATGGCTCAATGATGGAAGGATTGATGGTAGGAATCATGGAAAAGATCCTAGGAAAGATGATGGTCCGAATGATGGGAGAGAGTGAAAATGAAATAAGTCCCAATAATATGTATGCATGTCCCCAAATCGACACTTGTCATGTTGGGAGCTACTTTGGTCCACTTGTCCCCAACTTTAGAACTTAGGATAAAATAATTATCCATACTTTATGTTTTAAGAAATATTAATATAATATTCCTTTTTGGCTTAGGCTCTCTATCTTATCCCTTTCCTTAACTTTTGGCCCTCCCTTTCCCTAACTGGTGGAGTTTAGTCCCCCATCTCTTTTATTGTGGTCGGTCTGCACATAGCGATGTATTTTATATTAGTCATGAGGTAGATACAAAAATAGGCTCACTGGCCTTTAACATCTAGGCGCTATGGCCTAATTCCAAAACATAAGCATCCTATCTTATAATAACTGGCTCACCAGCCTATAACACATATCATATACACAGAGGCTCGCTGACCTCAATATTGTGCGCACTTTAGTTACTGTGCACGATATCTGGGAATGTGCACACTACATCATTTTACTGCGCAGTACATGCGCACACTATGCCATGAAAGGTGCATTACAAAATGATGTCAAAATAGCTCACTAGCTTAAGTACACTTGCATTACATTTACAATTGGGTTCGGCTGAGGGATATTACAATGTTTAGAAATATGGTCATAATAGAAATGTGGGAAAAACTTGGCATAGTTATAGTACTTTTAGAATTTGTCAAGGGAAGATTCTCACTGAAATTTTGACCACTCACGAGACACATTTCTAGGAGGGAATCCACTTCGTAGAGATGTCTATTCTTTTGTATTGTACATGTGGCATTAGTCCACCATATTTTATTTTTGTTGATTAAATCCTCCTTCATTTGTTAGAGGATATTAGTTATTTTAGCATAGATCTAGAAGTTTGTTGAGATCAAATGTTATTTTATTATAGAGTTTGTTGAGCTATTCTTTTATAGATAAGAGTCTCCTTCTCATATGAAAATTGGCTAGAAGTTTTGGAATAAATTTCTTTTGCATTTGTATCTTGTCTAAGGCTATTGTGGTGATGGATGATAAACCTTTCATGAAATGGGCAAATGATTCTTTGAGCATACCAGTTAGGGTTTTATTATAGGTTTGGACTTGTGAAATCTACTTGGTTTCCATAGAGGAGTTGTGTCAATGTGTTGGAAATATAAGTTATCCCTTTTTTATTTTCTTGAAGCATATGAGTCTTTTCCCTATTATTCCTTGTGAGCAAAAACAATACCCATCCCCTCATCAAGTAAATACACTCCCTAGTAGTCTTTTGGAGGTGGATCACCCCTCCCTTGCATTGATTGTAGTAATTCCTTTGTCCTTTGAAGAATCACTCACTCAAGGTGCATCTTGACCTCATTTCCCAAAACAAACCAAATGCACTAGTCTTCTTCCCTTCTAAACCCCTTAAAATCCAAATCCCCCCCATTTTATTTTTATTTTTGCAACCTGAAATTTACTATAGAAATTTATCATAACATTTAGATTGCAATAGAGCCATAAAAACCCCAAAAAATCCCATCTAAAGCTTGGCTCTCTTTCCACAAGTAAATCATTGGAAAATCCTCTTAAAACTCTTATACGTCTTGCTTGTAGTAGGCCCTTGAAGTGTGATTTGTTGCAAATTCATGGGCATTGATTCATTTCTTACATCTAGTTTATTTCATGGAATAAAATCATAAGAAATGGATTTGATCTCATTCTAGATAGAATTAAGGTAAATCATCCTACTTTCCTTGCTTGAAACCCTAAACATTTTCCCTTAGTCTCTTTTTCATTGCTAGTTGAGAATCACTTAAAGAGACATTAAATTATGGTTTCAAATATAGTTTTGGAATCTTAAAACATAACATACACATATTTGAAATTGGAATTGTAAGATCTGGGTCCTAAAATCCTAGACATCTTGCTCTTTTTGCACTAGTTTAGTGTCATCTTGTTCATTATGAAGGATCATTGTTTAGTTTTCTTTATAAATCTGGAATTTTCCCTTAGAAATATAATTTAGAAATATTTAGACTTGAAACACAAGAGTCTAGGTCTCTTTTTCATAGATAGTTGAGAATCACTTAAAGAGACAATAAATTATGGTTTTAAATACGGTTTTGGCATCTTAAAATACCACATACACATATTTGATATTGGAATTGTAAGATCTAGGTCCTAAAAGCCTAGACATATTTCTCCTTTTGCACTATTTTAGTGTCATATTGTTCATTATGAAGGATCATTGTTTAAGTTTTGTTATAAATATGGAATTTACCCTTAGCAATATCATTTATACATATTTAGACTTGAAGCACAAGAGTCTAGGTATCAAACCCTATGTGTCTTGTGCAATTTTTCCCTAGTTTCATGCTCATTTGATTTTGTTTTAAGGACATTTGATAAGTGGTTTGGAATCTAAATTTGTTCTTGAAAAAATATCACCATATCAAATTTTGAATTTAAATGTGTTTAATTGGAAAATATACATCTACTTGGCAAAGATTCCAAGTCGATTTGCTATAACTAGCCTAGCTTTGTCACCTGTAATATCTTTGTAAGTGGGTTGTCCATAGATATCTTTAAATATGGAATTTTTTGCGTTTTTGTCTCATAAACAAATATATAAGTGATCTTTCATTGTTTACAAGCAAGTTTTTTGAGTTTCATAGCATTATCTAAGAATCTACTTGCTTTTATTAGGCCTTATGTTGCATTGGATAATCTTTAAGGTCAATTTAAATTCTGATTTGAGTTGTTAAATTAAAGACACTAATCATACATATTAAATTGGATATTAATAACATCACTAAGCTTTGACTTTCTTCCACTACACACTTCTACACTTTGAGCTTAGTTGATCTAGGAATCCCCCCTTGACTAGGAGCCCCATAGTCTAAAGTGAGAAAGGAAAAGCCACCAAGGTGATAGTGGTGGCTAGCCTATAGTTTATGTTAGGGACCTATCCTCCCTAACCCCTCACATAGATAGAATAATATATTTTCCATGTAATAAAGGACGTAATTAGTTAATAAGGCATATTTAATAAATATGAACAAGTTAATGTAAGAATACCTAATAGAAGTTTCCGCTTCTAGAAAGATCTTCATCTAGAATGTTCTTTAGAATATAGAATTAGTATAAATAAGAGTAGGAGGTATGATAAAGCTCTGTCTTGTGAATTATTTTAATAGATAGATTCTTTGTTGGAGATTTCCCCCTTGAAGAGGCAAGTGAACATTGCTTCCATTTCAATAAAGGTATCATTCTGGTGTGTTATTCTCTACATTCTGTTGTTCTGTTGTTAATTTAAGTTATATTCTTATTTATGCTTAATATCACATAACCAGGTGCATAACAAGTGGTATCAGAGCACTTTCCTTAGCATGAGTTGTGGGATTAAAAAAAATTCCAGGGTAGAGACGTGTTCCAATGTCTTTAAACTACAATGATCTATCATTCAATGCATAAATCGACGATCGGGGAAACATACACACATGAAATGCAAGAGGTTTTTAAGCTCACATTGTTGTAAACCCTTGTAACCCCTATTGGTACCCCTTCGAGTGGTAGTGAATTAGAAAAAACTTGTATATGGACTTGCGCTTCCAAGTACCTTTGGTATATCGGGAGCCCCCGTAGGTATATTGAAACCAACCATAGATCAACTGATCAGCCGCCTAACTGCTATAGTGCCACTGAAAACAACGCTTGGGAAGATACTCTCTAGTACTTGTGTAATTGGTTAGTACAATTAAGGGTACGGTCTAACCTTCTTAGTTGGTGCCCTGAGATATTGGGTCGAGTACCACTTTTTGAACTCACATGTATATTATAGAGCTATAGCACATGGAAAGTTTTTGTTTGTAGGCACCCTGAAAAACCTAACCCTTGGGATGGAAACAGAACAAAAAAGGAACATACAAGATCTATTTTTGTGTAACCTTGCCTTCTGCATTCGAGTTGCGAAATTTGTTGGATTACTGAGAGGGGGGGTGAATCAGTAATATATCAATTTAATCCTTTTTAACCATATAATCCAAGTGTTATATCAATGTAGCATTATCATCCAATAACTATAGAGTAAATAATAAATGAACAAATGAACAATCATACACATACACAGTACGCCAGTGTTTTACGTGGAAACCCAAACTGGGAGAAAACCACATAATGCTTTTTCTTATATGTCTTGAAGAATTACATTCATTGGAAGCACCAAATTCCTTTTTTTTCTAGTTGCAACTGGAAGGAGGCTCCAACCCCCTAGTTTCCTAGGCTACAACCCAAGGGAAGCTTCAAATCCCTAATTCTCTGGCTACAACTAGAAGGAGGATACAACCCCCTATGTTCTACAACTACAACCAAAAGGTGGCTACAACCACCTGTCCTTGCCCTGTCCAACCACCCTAAAATGTAAATTCCAAATGTAGAAAACCTGTCACTATCACTAAATCAACCACTGCCACTGTCAATCTGTCACTGTCAACCTGTACCAGTAACTTGTAACAACCTGTACCAATCAACCTGCACCAAAAAAACTATACCAATAACCTGAACCAACATGTATCATTCATCGACCTTGACTCATAAAGATGTACCAACATCATACACTATACACCTCATGTATGTGTCAACTCATCAACTACTTGTCTAAACCATGTACCCAACATGTGCCTCAACCAATAGCCCTCATCAATTTCATCATCCAAATCTGATTTGTAACTATGTAATAGAACTGATGTATATGATCACATACTTTCAAATCTTTCTTAACTTTAACAACAAGAGACTATCATTTTCATCAAACTTTACTTTAGTCTCACATGACTAGTTTTGGATTAGTCAACAACCCTAACTTGAAATAATCGTAACTATGTACCTGTAATGAATAAAGATATGAAAATGATACAAAATGTTCTTCAATGTATTTTATGCAATTCCTTCAGGTTTCACTACTTGAAACCTCTCAGAAAAGGAGTTATAGAAAAAATAACATACCTTGTTGAATTCTGGCTTATTCTAGAGAGTTAACTTGTAGAGCATGCCCCGCATTGACTATTTGTTGTATGGATCTGAAAATTTTACACAGAATACTAAATATTGTAATGTAACCAACACATTTAGTCTTACCTAATTTGGATATGTTATTAATAAGTGATGACGTTTTTACTTGAAACACTTGTTTTAGACTAGTTTAAGGACTAGCAACAAACCCTATTTTCCACGGAGTGTAACTCCAAAAATACAATGACCCACAATCTGAAATTCGTACCACAACTACTTGGATATGTTTTCTCAATGTCCTATCAATTTCATGGTCTGAAATGTTCTAGAAATTTTTTTATTGCTAAAATGGTGAGATGACCTGTAAATAACATACCTTAGAAAGCATCATCAAAAGAATTTATCCTCCCTTGAATTTCGGCCTTCTTTACTTCACCTTCTCTATGAAATTAGGCTTAGATATCATTTTTTTACCTCATTCACCTATAGATATTAAATATGCTCAAGTGTGATATGAAATGAGAGAGCCTTGCCTCTTATTTATACTTTCATGTAGCTTCCTCAAGGGGTTACCTTTTAACCATCTTAACCCACTTTCCTTATTTTAGGG
>JZKD02S1954165.1:541577-590537 GCA_000966675.3 Picea glauca | reverse complement strand
TATATAATAGAGTTTTTTGGTGAAAAACAAGGAAGATTTCCCTTTACTTATAAAAAATATGTGGATCCCTTATTAAAAGTTAATGGGATTATTCAGGGAAAGAATATCAACATCGCTTTTGCCCGACCGCTAGGAAAAATCACATTAACGTTGACCTGGCAAACCAATTAATGGTTATAGAGACAAATATAATTGAAAATGACATGTGTCTTTTCAATGAGAAATATGACATAAAGAACCTACAACTGTCTATGGGCGATTACAAATTCATAGCTCAATTCAATGTTGTGTCAATCTATGAAGACAGTGTTGATATAATTATAGGGTCAAATTGGGTAGATACATTAGGTACTTTTATTTTCAACACAAGGATAAAGTTTTTGACATTTTCTTATAATAAGAATAAAATCACATTACAGGACGCTACAATGAAGTCAATTTCAGAAGATCCATCATCAAAAGATCTGAAGGACATATCAGAAGTGATCCTTCCAGATAACTAGAAGTCAATACAAAAGTTGCAAGATCGACAAGAAGAATGTGACAAAATCTCCATTGAAAAAGACGAAGAGATTTCTCACCTAAGAAATCATAATCAGAAACTACTTGCAAAAATCATGAAATCCAAGGAGAAGAAGTGGTGTTTTCAAAAGTTCGAACAAGAAAATCAAGGTCTCAAAGAGAAATTAACTGAAAAAGAGGGACAAAGCTCCTGCCTAAGGAACCTTAATCAAAATTTACTAGAACAAATTAAAATCTTAAAGGATGAAAGAAAAAAGAATCTAGAATCAAAAAATAAAGTCGGCAAATCAGAAGATGAAGAAGAAAATTCATGCCTAAGGGTTCATAATCAAGATTTATTAACTCAGATTAAAAAGTTGAAGCATGATATGAAGACTTTACAAGAAAATTTATATCGCAAAACATCATTAGTCGATAAGGAAATGATGACAGACCCAATCAACCTTACAACTCAAAAGGAGGCAAATCTAGTTGATGTAAAGATGTTTTCAAATGTCGAGGTACAAACAAGCCAGATATATCAAGAAGACTCAATTCCAAAATTTAATCAACAAAAAGCTACAAGTATACGAAGTAAGGATCGAGTTGGAAGGATGACTTATCAACATCCTAATCACAAAAATCGATACCTTAGCTAATCCTTGTATCAACAGAAACAAATGACCAGTATGTTGAAGAATATTACTTCCACTACAAGTGATGCTCAAAATAAAAGTTATCATGGGAGTCGAAATACATCAATTTCTCTCCAAGAACCCTATAAACTCCCCATGCAAAAGATCGAATTAGGATGGGCAGACTCCTTTACAATGCGACAGTTCTGCTCAACATTTAGAAGATCCTATCATCTCTAGTCCTCAATGATTACTAACTCAATAATGAAGAAGCATGAGACAATAATTACAAGCTAGAGCAAGAGATAAGTATTCCATAAAGTATGCTTTGAGGACAAAGCATTTTTAAGGGGAAGGCAATGTTATGAACATAAATATACATAAATAGCTATTCATAACATAATAATTAATTAATAAATAATAATTATTAATAATGAAAGGACATGTCTCAAAGGACATGACTATTGATTAAGGGCACCCCTACGTGGGTATATAAATGAGCCCTCATTCTCAATTGTAATGATCTTATCTTATCTTATCTATTCATATTTTATACATGTTGGCCCTTGACCAAGTTTTGGGGAATACTTGGTCTGATTTGACCATTTTGGGACTTCGACAGCCTGTCAAAGATGGAGCGCGACATGAAGCAGAGATCACGAGATCTCGACCCACTTTGGGTCCTTTTTGGGTTTTGGGTTAATGTAACGGGAAAGGGATGTCGGCCCATGGGTTTACCCACATTTAGGCCCACTTTTGTATGTATAAATAGATGCATAGGTAAAGTAAGTAGGGTGCGATAAGTTGGATCTATGTGATCGAAGAGTTGTATGTAAGCTAAGTGTTGGTAATGACTGTAAGTGCTCCGTGCATATTGTAAGGGGCTAAGTGAAAAATATTATAGAAGGCTTTGTTCTTTTATCACAAGGAAGAAGGATCTAGCGAGCTGCATAGATCTTTTTTCCTGTGCGAAGTAAGGATTGTTGAAGCTCCGTGTTGTAACTTCTTGACTGAGATAATAAAGAAGAAGACTTTGTGGACGTAGCCCCAGGGTGGGGGTGAACCACGATAACTTTGTGTGTTGTGCTCTGTGCCTCGACTTGATGTGTTGTCTCTTTCTTTGCTAAGTGCTTTGATGTGTTTAATATAGATCTATTAATGCTTTGTGCTTGTGAGATATGAATGCATGTTAGATCTTATATGTAAGTTTCTTAGTGCTTGATCTATTAAATCTAACTTGTTGTATGTTTCTAAGTGTTGAAACTATCTTAGATCTAAGTAGTTATTGCGATGCTCTACATTATCCGCGAAGTGAGATAAGGGTTGAATCTAGGTGAACTATTAATGCTAAGTGTTGCGCTAAGTGTGTAATCACATATCTTTGTCCTAGCTAAGGTTGCAGACACCTAAGTCTTGCAACCACCCCACCTCTACCTTGGGTGAGACTTCACCTTCTTCACAAGTGTTACCAAAAGGGCTGATAGTTAGGGCTTTGTTGGTGTGCTCTTCAGCGTTGAACCCCGGGTCTACCCTGTGCCAACAACACATTATTCCTACATGGATTATTATGTTATGTTCCAAGTATTTTGGATAATTCTTGTGTAAGCGAAATCTGTTCGTCTCACCATCACACTATTTTTCAAACCCACTAGAGCCTCCCCCCCTCTCGCGACAACCATGATCATTCCATTCCTTTAATACCGAGCAGTCTTCCTCCCAACGTTCGTCGTTATTTTCATCCTTTTGCTCAAAAAAATGAAGTTGAGAAAATTGTCCACAAATTGTTAGAAGTGGGTGTTATCTGTCCTAATAAAAACTCCTATTCTTCCCCTATTGTCATGATCCTCAAGAAGGAAGGCACTTGGCGCATGTTTCCTGATTTTTTTTCCCTCAACAAACTTACCATCAAGGAAAAATTCCACATTCCTATCATAGATGACCTTCTGGATGAACTCAATGGGGCTCAATACTTTACCAAACTTGACCTCTGTTTTGGCTACTACAAGAGACATATGAAGGAGGAAGAAATCCCCAAGACAACATTTCACACTCATGAGGGCCACTAGGAGTTCTTGGTCATTCCCTTTGGTCTTTGTAATGCCCCCTCCACTTTTCAAAGTCTCATGAATCATGTCTTTCGTCATTTCCTCCCTCACTTTGTGTTAGTTTTCTTTGATGATATTCTCATATATAGTAAAACATGGCCAACCCATCTCACCCATGTAGATCAAGTTATCCATCTCCTCTCCAAGCATAAAATTTTCCTCAAATAGTATAAATGTGCTTTTGGAATCTCTGAAGTTGAGTACTTGGGTCATTTTTGGAAGTAGGCCAAAGTGGAAAGAAAGGATATTTTGGGAAGGAAGGCATGCACCAGGAAAGAGGTAGCTGGAAGGAAGAGAAGCACACACACATGCATGGAAGACCTAACAACATTAGGGTTAGGGTTTTTTCAATACACTGTAATGGCTGGTGAGCCAGAAATGTATAAATATAGATACCTAGGTCTCATAGAGGGAGATAGAGAGTCAGATATAAAGGGTCTTGAGGAGAAGTCTTGTTTGATAGCTAACTATAATATTTTGATATACGACCTAATTTTGTAAGATGTTGAGCTGGAGAGGAGTAAGGGGGGTATATCTCGAGGGTTATATCACAGGATGAGGAGCCTAGTGTGATATAGTCTGGCTCGTAACAGATCTCAATCCAAATGAGAAGAGTTGTAAAGCATGCGGAGCTGTAGTTTTTGAACTGCTATAATAGAAGATATTAAGAGCCATATATTTGTGGACGTAGCCTAGGACGGGGTGAACCATGGTAAAACCTGTGTTATATGATTGAATGCATGTATTTCTTTACTATTTCTAAGTAGATATTAGTATGATGAATGAAGGAGTTGGTTATATTCCATGCATAATCGTGAATGATAGTTTATTTATTTACTAAGTTAAATAGAACTCTCAATGCATACTTCTTAGATCTCCACTCAATCCTGGGTTGCAAACACCTGAGTATTGCAGTCACCCATTAAGACTATCTCGGGTGAGACTGCACAGTGCACTCTATGGGTTGCATCACCTTATGGTTTACCAGGAGGGCCGATAGTCTTAGAGTCTTTGTTGGAACCCCAGTAGACATGAACCTTGGATCAATCAAGTTAAAGGTATAAACTCAGATAAAATATTAACCAAAAAATGGTTATGTTGCCATCAGTTGGAACAGTATAGGATTGAGTAGATGGGATCTGTTGAAAATCTTTTAAAAGATACGTATGATCTGCGGAAGGCAGGTCATGAGAATATTGAATTGGTCAATAAGGAGGTGAGAATGCACCGCTAAAAGGGGATGTTGAGACCATGGAATCCCAGAAAAGTAGAGATCAAAAGTTGGTTGAAGACAAAGGAGCTGGAGTTTGCACAGAAAGATAACAGAAACCCTAGAGTAACACTGCACAAATACCTTGAGAAGTATGTGTTTACTGATCTGCATGAAGTCTTTTTCTGTGATTTTCCACACTTATTGCAGTAGTGGATATTGAGGTTGAAGGATAACCATGCAACAAACTGGATCCAAAAGTTAGAGTGAACCTCAGTTCAAATTGAGCAGTTACAGCAGGTGAATAACAAATTCACCCGCGCGATAGATTTTTGGCTTGACAGTATTGTAGCAGGCTTTATAATAGAATTTGCAGTAGATACAACGAAGTTGTACAACACAGTAGAACAAGATTTTCCTTGCAGGACTCGGGAAAGGTATATTAAATCATCGTATATGTTGGTTTCTAGTTCTACTCTTCCTTCTTTACCATCTAATTTATTGACCCAAGGTTCATGTATTTCGGGTTTCCAACAAAATCCTCTAAAACTATCGTCCCTCCTGGTAAACCAGAAGGCAACACAACACATGGATGTGCTGCGCAATCTCACCTGAGATAGATTTAATGGGTGGCTGTAAGACTCAGGTGTTTACAACCCAGGATTGAGTATGAGATATGAGATAGGTATTTAGAGCCATCTACTATAGTTTGTGATTGCAATCTACTGTCTTCGCGACTATGCATTACCTTTAACAGTTTATTCCCTTAACAACACAACCATATTTCATAACAATATAATAACTCATTCATTCATTAAGCACAATAATTAACTGCTGGAAGAAGATAAATATATGTATGCATTCATCACATTACACAGATATTACTATGGTTCACCCCCTCCTAGGATATGTCCACAAAGATTTGGCTCTTGTCTCTTTTATTATGGTAGTTCTGCATCTACAACGTTGCTTGCTTACAATTCTCCTCATAAGGGTAAGATCTATATGAGGTGAACTAGATCGCACCAGGCTCCTCAACCTGTGATCTAATCCTTAGATCTTCCTTCTCTCCTCTCTTCTAGCTTAACAACTTACAAAATAGTTCATAACAAAATTACATATCATATCAACTCGTACCTATCTATGATGGAACAATACAAAAGCGAACCCCTTATGATACCTACGTATCTATATTTATACACTTCGGGCTCTTCATACCCTTACAATATATTACCAAAACCCTAACCCTACTGACGTTATTTTTTCCTCCCATGTGCACGTGTTTTTCTTCCTTCCATTTGTCTCTTTCCTTGTGCACGCTTTCTTGCATGCGCATGCTATGTTTCCTTCCAACTGTTACTTTAGTTTCTGCATGCTTTCTTTCCCCACAATCATCCTTCTTTCCACTTCGTCCTACTGCCAACATGCCCCCAACACTGACACGTGGCTCGTCCCAAGCCACTTAATCCATCTAAGCTTCCTTGATCTCCTTGGTGATCATCTGGAACTTTTCCTTGAGCTCTGCTGCTTGTGTTAGTGCCTGTGTGGTCTTCTCCTTGATTGTGTCCACTACCTGGACTGCCACTTCATTGCTGATCAATCCTGCACATTCTTCCTGGGTTTGTACTATCTGTGTCTTAACTACCTCTACCTGTGCCATTACTTCTGATACCTACTACTGTAATGGCTCCATTTGAGCCTGACACTCCTGTTTTTGTGTCTGCGCAGTGATGAGTTCTACCTATAGATTCTTCATATCTTGCATCCCTTTAACTCCTTTTGGGATTGGTATGGTCTTTTGCTTCTTCTTGAGTTCTTGGATCGCTGCATTGATCCTTTCCTCTTCCTTGTCCCACCGTTGGACCTGTGGATCCACCTCCAATATTGTCCAAAGATGCATTGCTTTATCGAACAAGTTAGTTATTGTGCTAACCTATTTCTCTATCTCCTGTAGCTGTGTTGTCACTTCTTTTTTCCTTTGCTCCTTGATAGTTGGTGGAGTGGTTGGTGTGAGATGTTCTCAGAGATTCTTGATCTCCTTTTGATATTGATCAATTGCTTGCGCAATCTGATTAATATTTTCTGTTGTTTTGATTTACTCACTCTGTGCGGCTTGTGGAATCTTCTCATAAGTTCCTGCCACTTTCTACTCCAATCCTTTTAGGTTCTCCCTTTCCTCCTTGGTCTCATATTTAACCTTCTCATAGCCTATTTTCAATTTGTCTTTTTCCTTTGTCGCCTAATTTAATTTGGTTAAATATCTACGTGCGCGAGACTATACCTCGTGGTTGATGCTCACCTGCAACCTTGTAATGCCCCTGATGGTATCCTTGTCAACACAAGCTAGATTTGGCTTAAGTCTTTCAAGGGTGTCTGCCCCACAATTTCGTCCATGCGCAACATACTAGGGTTGATATGGAATGTTTTGTGTGACTGCAATATCCCTTGGTCTGACTGTCGATCTTCCTCTTGCACTCTTCCTTTTTTCTACGATGTTGATGGTTCTATTCCCCTGTTGTTTCTTTCTATCTGTACTTCCACAAATTTCTTGTGGAACTACCCCATTTATGCCAGCTCTTTTTGCAGTTTGTCCCTGTGATATGTTGCATGATTGAAGTCCTCGACTAGACAATCCTGAACCATTATGGTGATCAATTCCCCATTGTCCTTCGTGATAGTATATTCTGGTGATGATAGTTGTGCCTTTGATTCTTGCGCACTCATCCTACTTGCGTGACTGGTCTCTTATTTCCCCCTGGTTCCTGTGTGTTGGGATTTGAGGTAGTCTCTTGTGCTCCATCAACCTGTTTCTGTTGTTCATTTTTCGGCTGTGTATTCTCCTTCTTCCCCTTCTATGTCCCTGTCTTTTTTGGCCCTTCGTCTATCTGTGTTGTCTTTCCTTGGCCCGTTCTTGGTTTCTTGGGCACTTGGATTTCCGAAGGCTGTGTTGCTCCTTGCTCTGCCTCTTCCTTTGTTGTTCTTTCTAGCACTTCTGGGGTAATGGCTGGGGTCCTCCATTTGTCAGGCCATTCTTTGATGACCATGTTTATATCACCTTCTATGATGCATTAGCACATCTATAGCCACTATTTAGCTGGATCCTGCATTGCCTATATCTACATTGTTTGTTGTGTGGCCCATAAATTGGCAGTGTCGGCATATCGTGCGACAACCTCTAGTGTTATTCTCCACATTCAGATGATGGATTCATGTATGTCGCATAGGTATGCTTCAAATATGATCCCATTCTCCCTGTTATGCCTGGAATTCATCCCTTCTTTCAACAATAGATACCTTTCTCCCGCAGGCTTTGGTTTGGTACAAAAAACTACATACCCTGGTTCTTGCCATCTCATGAAGGTTATTAAGGTAATCAACCATGAGTAGTGGAAATTTGTGCCTAGGTCCTGCACATCCTTGAAGTCCTCTTGGAACAAGTTCAATAAGTATGTGACCATATCATAGAGGTGCCTTTTGTGCACTGGGTTGCAACTGCAATGACTCCAGCTAGTACTTCCTCTCTACAGAATTTTCTTAGCAACTTGTAGGCTAAGATTTTCGAGCACAATTGTATGGTTGCGTTGTTGATTCATTTGATGATGATGCCTCTTGTCCCCCTGGTAGTGCCATACTTCTTCTTCATTTATTTTTCCATCACTTTCTCCTTGGTTTTGTCATCCAAAAACAACGCGGGATCCATAGCCCGAATTGGTAACTCTGTTATTTGCACAATAATCTCAACAGTTATGGGGATGGGTTTGTCCAGCCATATGTCCCCTCCATTTGTGACTGCTAACAAATGCTTGGTGCATGCTGTTGCATTTTGGCCTCTAGAAAAATGTGGTAGGTCCAATAGACCTAAAATTATCGTTTTCTCTAGCACAATTGCCCACTGATACAACTGATCAATCGATTGTCTGAATAGATTTGTGCTTGTATTCTGTAAAAATATCCTCTTTGCAAGTTGCAGGAACTTATTGTCATCTGCTACATCATGTTCTAAATATTTTAGCTTCCCGACATGGCCGAGTAGCTTTGGTCCTACCTGTACTCCAGCTGGTATGCATGGTAGAACAATGTTTGCTGCAGGTTTCTTGCGGTGTGAGCTTGGTATTTATATCTTGTCTTTCTGCTGTGGTGGCTAGCTCAAAGTTCCAATAGATTTTGGTTGCTCCTCCGTAAGACATTCTGGCCAAGCCAAGACATCTTTAGTGGTCTCCCCTACTGGGTGTTCTGAGATGGTTGTTGGCACAAGGGGCAGACCCAGGTTTCAACGCTACAACAACGCACCAACAAAACCCTATTTATCGGCCCTTTCGGCAACAACTTTGAAGAAGATGAAGTCTCACTCGAGGTAGAGGCAAGGGGGGTTGTAGGAATCAAGTGTCTACAATCTAGCTGGGACACAGATCTATGATTACAACACTCTAAAAAAGCACTTTGGCAGTTATCATTCATTAGTATTTAACCCTTATTCATAGTGTAGATAAACCCTAATTACAGAGTAGCACGGTATTCATTGAGATCTAACACATTCAAGAAATTAATATATAAATATAAATTAGATATAACATTAATTCACATGACTAAGCACTAAGATATCATATCAAATGCATCTAAACATTCATGAAGGTAAGCACAAAGCATAAATCACATTAATCACACATAGCAGCCATAACACAGGATATACGTGGCTCACCCCCAGCCTGGGGCTACGTCCACCAAATCTTCTTCTTCTTTATTATCTTTTGTCAATCATATTACATGCATAGAGCCTCAAAACCCACTCTGCATAGGACAAGAGATCTACGTGCACCTCACCAGATCCTCCTTCCCCGAGCTAGGTCAAAGTACAAAGCCTCTTTATAGTCACTTACACTTAGCTCTGCAAGTTCTCAACACACAATAGGCACAAAGTGTTCACGACTATTTGCACTTGGCACACTAGCTTACAACTTACTCCCTCTTACATCACCTAGCTTTCTATTTATACTTTACAAAATGGGCCTAAGCATGGGTAAACCCATGGGCTGACATCCCATACCCATTACATAAACCTAAAACCCAAAAAGTCCACAAAAGGTAGCGAGATCCCATGATCTCCACTTCGCCTTCAATCAACCCGTCGAAGTTCCAAAATTGGTCAAAAATGACCAACGTTTCCACAAAACCTGGTCAAGGGTTAACAAGCCCCCAACACTCACCTGTGACTCATCCCGATTCACTTTGATCTGGGTAACTCTGACTCAAACGCCTTGAGCTTGGCTCGAGCTGCTTTGACTTGTTGCTTCGTTAGATCCTCCTGCTCGATGAACTCCTGAATAACTTTCTCGTTCACTGGTCTTGCCAAGCGCTGTTCCACTGAAGTGACCTCTTGTTCCACTTCTGCGCATTGTCCTTCAATCTCCTAAAAAAGTATGCAAGCTTCATCCTGCACTAGCTGGAGTCTCTGGGGCACTTCCAGAAATTTACTCTAGATTGCATGGAATTGCTTTTGAATAGTGAACTATTCTTGGGATCTTTTCATCCCCTTGAATGCTGATAGTAGCTTCAACTGTGCTTGCACTGTTGCTTCTTACTTCTTCGCTTCCTGGAGTTGTGATTCCAGTGTCCTTAGTTCAGGGTCCTTTGTGAGGGGCTCATAAGTCTACGCACTTCGAATACTGAGCTGTTTGCATTCCAAGGCTAATGCCTTGATTCTCTTAGCTGGGCTCTTGGTAGTTTCCTCTCTTTGATCTCACACTTCTTGCGGAGTGTTTGGAACTGCTTGTAGCTCTACTTATTCTATTCTTTGTTGAAGCTGATGAATAGATTCAACAAGCTTCATCACTTGACTTTCCACTGGGTCTTCTTCCTTATGTTCTAAGCCTGTCATAGAGTGAAGTGATCTGGTGACTACTTCTTTAACTCCCATATGATCCGTGAGAAACTATTCTTTTTCCTGCTAGATTTGCGCTCTATCCTCTACAAACTTCACTTGGAGGTCATCTTTTTCCTGCTATGAAACCTACCATTTCTCTGTGGCTTCCTCCTTTGCTTGCTTCTGGGCCTTTATGGAATGTTCTTTTTCTTCTTGGACATGCCAAAGTTGAGCTTCAGTCACATCTCCTATTCTACATAGCTAGGAAGGCTCATCTCCCAACTCAATTCCTTCAGAATATGGTGGCGTAGTAGACACTGTGTGACTAGAGTAAAGGGCACATTGTGCCCCTTTCAGTTTTGCTTCAATCCTATCATACATGGTTTCTTGTTTTTCTCTGTTGCACTGTAAAATATCCTCTGCAGTGTTTGATACAACAGTGATGATAATATCAATGTCATCTATTGTGAGCACACTGTGGAATGGAGGCTTACTAGCTTTAGACTTCTTCCGTGATGTAGGCTTCATGGGGCACCCTTTCTTTTCTTGGATGTCTCAGCCTCATCAATGGGATCCTCAGGTGGTGTTACTTTGCCTTGCTTCTGCTTATTTTCTTCATCATTGTTCTCTTCCTTGTCTACTTTGTCACCCCCTCCCCCTCCAAGTGAATCTAAAGCAGTCTCTTTGAATGCATTGTTCAGCTCCTGTACCTCTTCCTTCTTCTTCCTTTTGCTGCTATTGGGTGCATCATACTCTTTGCGAGTGACCAGAGGATTTCCAATGAGGTCAGGGTCAGACAATTATGCCTAGTCGATTGGGATAAGGAACTTTGCAGGCCATTCCTTAGTTATTTCTTTCATGTCATCCTCCGTGAGATTATAGTAACTCTGCAGCTCTTCTTTATGTTCATCTCCACGTGCAGTAATATAAATAAAATGTCTATCTACATGGAACTTCACATAGGGCCTAAACCTATGAAGGGTATTTGGCGTCATGCAAGGGAAAGACTCAATATCCCTCTTTAGCTGTAGGTAATAGGTGTGAAACACCACATTTAACTTCCATTGTTTCTCCATGTCGCCTGAATACCAGAGCATAGTGAACTTCACAGTTAGTGGTTAGGATGGCTCAATATTAGGGAAGGTCGCACCTTTCGACATCTCCCAAGCATTGAACGTGATGAGAATCGACATCCAACTAAAGTGGAACTCGTAGCCTTAATCCTAAGCTTTGCGACAGTCCTTCTCTAACTGGTTGACGAGGTAGATCACCTAGTTCATTTGTAGCCCTTCCATGCATTTTCCTGTAAGGTAAACAATGAAACCTGTGACCTGTGTGGGTCTGTTCTTCCTTACTAGATTACCTGCAATCAACTTGCAGGCTAGGCACACTACACCATTCTGGATGAAGGCTACCGTGTATCCCCACTTCCCCTATTCCAAATCTCCATAGGTGTCTTTGATTGTCTGTGCCAAGGCGTGGGTCTAGTCCTTTCATGCTTAATCCAGTGATCCTATGGATCAAAACTGGATCGACGGTGATGCATCTATCTAGCCATAGATAACCTCCATGGAATCATGACAACATGATATTAACACACGCATTAGCCTCCTGGTGCCTTCCCAAGTGGGGTATCTTCATCACATTGAGGATTGTGGACCTCGCGAGGTCCATGGTCCACGTCTAGGGGATTATCTTCGACTTCTTCCCCTTTTTCTTGATTAAATACTTATGCAGCACAAGCATACCATAGTTCTTGTGATCTCCTAGGTTATATTCATTGATAGTCAACATCAGAATCTTATCCAGCTGTGGTTTGACTGCGCATATCCCCTCTGGGAGGTACGTAGTAATCAACATGTAGTCGAAGTCCCTTGGGATGCTTTCACGACTCACTACACCAACCATAGGTGGGATGTAGTTGGGCAGGATTGATGGGATGAGCTTCGCATTCACCAAGTCATCACGATGCTTGGTTTGTTTCTGTGTTGCTGCTCGGGATGGTATAGATCCATGAGAAGTCGACGGGGAGGCTTTCACTCCTCACGTCGATGAAGCCTGCACTTCTGCAAACATCACCTTCTCATCCATGAGGTCGATTCGAATTTCTTCGAGGGAATTTTCTACTGCGCTGAGGTCGTCCGACATGCATGCTCTAGATCAGGTATCTCAGGTCGTTGATCGAATAGAATGGGTGGTGAGGTCTCAATAGGCACAGTGCGATAATAATGCATTCTCTATGGGCTCGGATACAATTTGAAAAAGTCTTCTCGGTGCAACATTCGACACGATAAATAGACAACGTTGTAATAGATCCTTCCAATGGGTAAAAGAGCCTTCATCAATGTGATTCCATCTGTTAGGGTGCGGTCCCAATGATCCAATGGAGAGCTTCCTGGCCATAACTACGTTTCTCGCTGTTCTGGAGTGTCGGTCTAACGGTCGGTATGCCTCCAACGGTTGTATTTCTCCGCCATGGCGAAGTGCCGATATGCATTGTTCTGCTATTCTGGTGAAGTTCAAGTTCTATAAACCTTCTTTCTGTGAAGTCCTCTCTAGAGCTTCTGCAATTTTTCTAACTTAGCTTTCTTCTTAATGAGCTTTCTAGCCTTCTTCCATGTGATCTGAGTTAGTGGGTTCCTCTTTCCATTCTGATTCTTATTTGTACTTAACATAGTAACTTCACAATGATGAGATTATTTCATAGGGTTTGAGAGTAATACTTCTTGTTTTTCTGGAGTAGGTGCTCTACTTTCTTGCATGGATAGATTTATGAAGCTTTCTTGTGTTCTTTCAACTTCGAAAGCCAGGTCTCTAGTTCTTAGTAGATTTGACTTGTCCTCCTTCTCTTCTATTAAGTGCAATGTTATATTAGCCATGAAATCCCTTATTTCTTGCTTTTTTTTTCCAAGGCTTCCTCTTCTTTTTTCCTACTGACTTGATCTTTCTCAATCCAGGTTTTTCCTAGCAAAAGAGCAAATGGGGCATTGTTCTCAACAAACTTAATGACCTCAAATTATTCCTCTGTCGAAGATCCATGATAACTCATAGGTATTTGGGTAAGCCTTCTACATAGGGTTATCAATTTTCCTTTAAGCAATGTTATTCCTCCCAGTGAAGGAATCATAGCTGGCTTTCCCAAAATTTCCCAAGTTCTTTCTGTCATGATATTCACTTGTGTTTCTACCTCCAATACACAATCTATGTCGAAGTCTCCTATTCTTGTTTCTATGCACTCTTTCTCTTTTAATATCTCTGATAATTTAATGTCTCTATGATCATTCAGGGTTTCTTTTATCTGTAATAATATATTCTCTGATTCTTTCTAGGGTTCTGTCATATCCTTAGTTTCTTGGCCTTCCTCGGGGTTTTCTTATCTCATATTCATCTTCTCAACTTTAGCAATCATTCTAGGGAAATCCAAAACTTCATGATCCACGGATTTGCAACAAAGAAAAGTAGGGTTTCTACCAGGGCATTCCTTAGTAAGATGTCCTGGTCTTCTACAACTGTAAAAAAGAGTTAGCCCTCTCTTTCTCTTGAACGATCACCAACATTTCCTATACCGTGCACTGGGATCACAGTGAGGAACCTGCAAAAAATTCTTTATGGGATCCTGCATCCATTTGTTAGTCAAAAAATCCTTTCTATGCATAGGAATAACATATCTTTCATTACTTCTATCAGATCTATTCATTTCATATCTTCTTTCTTCTAGCTGTGCCCTAGTTTTCAGACTAGGACAAAATCTATCAAACATACCTAGATCCATTCTTTTGAAGAAAAAATTTCCACTTATCTTACCTTTATCAGAGCACAAAGATTTAAGATCTTACCTCTTTTCTTCATATCTAATTCCTTTCTTAGCATAGAGCTTCACAAGACAAGTAGGATACTGTGCACTAGGGAAATAGATCTACGCACATTGCTTTCTCTTTTCTTCAGTTCCCAGCAATCACAGTTTCAGGTCCTGATAGAAGAACCATTTGTTGGTAGACCTAGGGTTCAATGCTACAACAACACACAAACAAAACCCTATCTATCAGCCCTTTCAACAACACTTGTGAAGTAGATGAAGTCTCACCCGAGGTAGAGGCAGGGGGGGTTGTAGGACTCAAGTGTCTACAACCTAGCTGGGACAAAAATATGTGATTAAAAAACTCTAACAAATCACTTTAGAAGTTATCATTCATTAGTATTTAACCCTTATTCACAACGCAAATAAACCCTAATTACAAAGAAACGCAGTATTCATTGAGATCTAACACATTCAAGAACTTAACATATAGAGATAAATCAGATCTAACATTCATTAACATGGATAAGAACTAAGCTATCATATAAATGCATCTAAACATTCATGAAGGTAAGCATAAATCATAAATCACATTAATCACACATATCATCCATAGCATAGGATATACGTGGTTCACCCCCAGCCTGAGGCTACTTCCACCAACTCTTCTTCTTCTTTATTATCTTTTGTCAATCATCTTGCATGCACAAAGCCTCAAAACCTACTCTGCATAGGACAAGAGATCTGTGCACACCTCGCCGGATCCTCCTTCCCCGAGCTAGGTCACAGCAAAAAGCCTCTTTACAGTCACTTGCATTTAGCTCTGTAAGTTCTCAACACACAGTAGGCACAAAGTGTTCACAACTATTCGCACTTAGCACATTAGCTTACAACTTACTCCCTCTTACATCCCCTAGAATTCTATTTATACTTTACAAAATGGGCCTAATCATGGGTAAACCCATGGGCCGACATTCCATACCCGTTACATAAACCTGAAAAGTCCAGAAAAGGTGGTGAGATCCCGTGATCTCCACTTCACATAGCGCTCCGCCTTTGACCAACCCGTCGAAGTCCCAAAATTGGTCAAACATGACCAGCGTTTCCACAAAACCTAGTCAAGGGACAACAATGGTCATTTGAGACTCATCTGGCTCCACTGCTGCTTTCGTATTTTTCTTCATTCCATTAACTTCTGGGCCTACTTCGGTGTTCTCTGGTTGCACCTCCTTTTGGGTTTCTTCTTCCTAGCACTAAGGCTACTACGTTGCTATTGGCGTATCTAATTTCATGGCCTCTGCTTCTGTCTATTGAATTTCTTCCAGAATTAGTGTAGAATTCACTGGTATCATCTTTGGGGATGGGATTTTGTCGATGTCGATGATCTCTTGCTATTGCTGTACATCCTCTTCCAATGGTCCTCATGACCTAGTTTGAACCTTGGTTGGTCTGGCACTCTGGCTTGCTTCTTCTTTCTTCAGTGGTTCCATAGCGGTGATTGTCAAAGGTTTGATGGGTTTGAATAGCTTCTATGATCTCTATAGCCTTGATTTATGCGTTCTAGCTACTATAACTCTCTATCTATTCTCCTTTTGCAAATAGACTAATTTCTCTCATGATCGTGTGTTGTATCAACTTCCCATGAAGCTTGTCGAGGACACTTCCTCCATTATGGGTTTAATACAACATAATTGCGGGTTCAATGCATCTCCTTTGGTTTATTACTTTCTGTTAGCAGTTAATCTTGTCAAGGTCTTATGAGTCTATGGTTTCTACCTAAGTCTATAAATTTTTCCTGTTTTTCCCCTTTCGCAGACCCGATCATAGTTTTTTCCTCTCAGCGTGCATTTATCTTTCGTTTGTCTTCATCCTTTTGATCGACTAGTTTTCCCTATCGAAGTTTCCTGAGAAATGTCAGCCATAGGCTCCTCTGTCGTCGATTTCGTCCCTCTTTATCTTTGTCATTGAACCTTTGTTGGCTCGAGCCCTCAGCCAGTCATCCGAGTAATTCATCACAAGTCACAGTGATGAGCACCAAGTGCAACACTTGAAGCATTTTTATGTGGATTCAAATCCAGTGAGTGAGAAAGTTCAATCTTCAATGAAGGCAAGAGAGCATGGGAATCAATATTTCAAAGTGTTGTAAAACTATCCAGCAAGAATCACAAAATCTGGATTCGTGAAAAAGTAGATATGGGTCATCCAATTGTGGGGAGTCGAGGGCCATTGATCTAACATCGATGAATTTTGGATGATCAAGGTTCTTGTCATAAAGGTACATCCATAGCCCAAAGTCCTGAGACCCAAAATGTTGATGTGATCATGGCCGTCGATCACACAAGAGTTCCAGACTGTTGGATCAACATTTCCCTGACTCGCATAGGGGAGTAGTCAACGACACGAGTTATGGGAACTCGCAAAATGTGAGGTCTTGAAATTATTAAGGTTGTTCACTCCATAGGGGTATGTGGTGCAGGATCCGATCAGTCGTGATTTTGTGACTCATAAGTTTGAGAAAGGAATGCAGTGTGAACTCACGAGATGTGAAATCATGACACGCCTATGGGTTGGGCCCACGATCATAACCTAGGGTTATATGGAAAAGAGGGACCATAAAATAAAGGAGGTGCCTGTCAAACAGCAGGCGACTGAAGTGTTCAAGGAACCAATCATGGCCATCAGATTTGGGGTAGACCCAAACGTTGATCCAGATGGATCATTTTGTGGTTTCAGGCATCGAAACATCATGAATTAAGGGGAGCGAGAACTCTCGACATGTGAAGTCCCGAAATTCCATTTTGGTTAAGCGCAAGGTCACAGCCTACGGTCACATGGGGCGATGAAAGGGCACTGTGTAGAGGATAAAATCACTCAAGTGGTCACAAAAAAAAATCCTTACAAGCCCCAAGGTGCCAATTTTGACTGGAAGGGATTATGAGCCTAACTGGAACATTCTCGAGTGTCAACCTCCTTCTTGATCTCGATGCAGGTAGTTAATGGAAACAGGGAGAGGTAGTTGAAACCTCGTTTCACCCCATAAATGGAAGACATGGAGGTTCTAGAGTGGTCAGCCTATGGTACCCCTATGGACGGTTTTCCCTGCCAGATCCATACCGATCTGAGATCGCGTCTGACAGAAGAATGTAGGTGTGTTATGATAGAAGAACATGTGGAAGTCAAGCCTTGAATGCAGCAACCAAAGCATGCTTCTGTAAGGGGGAAAGTTTCTCTAAGTATATATACTCAGTTTTTATATTTTTTAATGGTCGATGGTAGAGCTATGCTCCCGATTGTAATGTTTTAATGAGGCCTCTAGTTCTCTGGTTCTCTGGTTATGAACTATTATTTAAGACTTCTTGTTTAATGGCAGTCAACTTCTCCTTTCATTTATTTGCTTCTGACTTTGAAAGCTCAGGCATGGGATGATCCAGTCGGGTTTTGTGACTGTAGTGTAGTGTACGTTTGACTATATCTGTCGTTGCAACATTTTTAGTTTCTTGAAGTTTTCATATCCAAGAGGATCTTGTATCTGAGACTTTTCCTCCAGAGGCTGCTGGAAGACCGGATGTCTAGAGCATACCTTCATACTTTTCTCGTGTTTCTTCTTCCTACTCACCACTATACAAACTTACTGGATTAAATTAGATCAAGACTTCACTTATCTATGCATCTCCAACCTAGTTTTCTAAGATAAAGAAATATTTTCTTGATTTCGCATCCATTAGACCTCCTCTAAATTATTCACTGTGACATAAAATTGATATCAGGCTTACATCTTCCGCAATCCAGAGGTGACTTCTGGTGCTAACATTTATGGCGTCGTTGCTGGGGAGTGAAATTGAATATTTTCCTTGGGATTGAATGAAAAATCTTACTAGTTATGAAGGTGCATTAGAACTTAGTACATCGAAGATTGCGACTATGCACCCGACAATTCCACTGTGGTGACTCCGTTGAGGCGACTCCACTGTTTCATCTGTGGCTTCCATAGGAAGACCCATGAGGTCTACTCCACAACTTCCTTTAGCAAGACCCGATGCTGAACCAGAGAAAGTTATCAGAAGGAGAACGACCCTTCAAGAAGGAACTTCCACTGCTGAACCAGGTATTTCTGATGATTTTCATGATCCTTCTATAGAAACTCCAATTTATTCTTCTCATTCTCCTGTTATACCTTCTGTTGGAGTTTCTCGAACTTTAAATTTTGGGAGTGTTCCTATTGAGTTTTCCCCTCCTAGTCTGGGATTGGAGGGATAAATCCTTTTCAATCCTCTATCCCCTGAAGTTGTATCGTGGTTTAGACCCAACACCTTAGGAGATTTCCCTACTCCGAGCTTTACCACCCCTCCTCCTATTACTGTTTCTACTGCGCGAAGAGAATCCTTTGCTCCCTCAAGCCCTGTAGCCTTTTCTCTAAATCCTTTGATGTTCCCCTTTCCTCCAGGAAGCTCAGTTCCAGTCTCCCCTATTTAAACTCCTTCCCCTCCTAGTTCTCCTCCACCTATTATCCCTATGGCAGGAGAAAATCCCCCCATGAATAGAATGGAGGCTATAATAGCTTCTAGGTATGCCCCCCTTGTTTTTTTATAGCCTCTGAATGCCCTCCCAACGGATGGATACCTTAAGCAGATGCCCAAGTTCATAGGCGAAGGAGACATAACCGCAGAGGAACACCTTGAATCTTTTATAGTTTTACAGATCATCATGTCATCATGCATGCAGACGTATGGATAAGGATTTTTGTTCATAGCCTTGAAGGCCAGGCTAGGAAGTGGTTTAGGGCCTTGCCTCCTAGATCTATTGATGGGATTGAAGCCCTAGATGAATCCTTCTTAAAGAATTGGGGGGAAATGAAGGATTTCCTTTACTATATTACGGAGTTCAGATCACTGAAGAAAAAGGAAGGGGAATCTATCTTTGACTTCTCAAAGTGATTTAATAAAATGTATAGCAAAATTCCCACTCAGGTTAAGCCTATAGAAACCTTTGCACTGATTACCTATTCTAGCTCTTTTGACCCCAACTTCTGCCTCCTGTTACGAGAAAGGAGAGCTACCTCGACTCATATGCAAGATGCATCCATTAAAGTAGAATCCAATATTATGGAAGTAAATGAGCTTAGGAGTAAGGCCGATAGGGATAGAAAAAATCGAAGGTCTGAAACTTCAACCTCTTCCTCTACTGCCCACCCTCAAAATGATGAGCTTGTCAGATTAGTGAAATCTCTTGCTGCTGATATGGAGAAAATAAAGTTGAAATAAGAAAATCCTACAAAAACACTCAAAATGGTGATAACAAAGGCACCTTCAAGAGACCTAATAGTGCTCCTCAGATACTTCCAAGAGATCAAAGAGGTTGGTATAGGGATGACCAAAGAATTCAAGCCCCTCTCAAGAATAACCTTGTCACTGATGAAGAGGAAGAGGAAGTTGATCCCGAAATTCATTGTCTTGGGGATACCTCCTCATTTCCCCATTTAACTCAATCTGCATATGAGGAATCCCTCATATATATCCAAATAAATGAGCTAAGTAAGGACAAGAAGGACAATACTAGTACCAACAAATACAACCTCTGATACAGGAGGAAAGAAGAGAAGTCTAACATCCCTGCTCAGCCTGCCAGAGCAGAGAAACCTGCTAAATTTGTAGCATATGCCAGCAAGGAAAATAAATCTTAGAATTCCTCACCAATAGCCAAGGACCCTGGCCCATAAGTGAGATAAATTATGAAGACCCCATCCTCCTTTAGTTTTGAGCACGAAATCCAAAAGATCATGATTCTTGTACCCCTTTCAGAGCTGGTCAAGAACGAAGATTTCAAAAAATCCCTCTCTAAGCTATTGCAGCCTGAGCCATTATGCCATTCCATAGACTCGGTAAACCTTCAAGACAAAAAACCAGTAGTCATCCTAGGTCCTATGGTAGAAGATAGAGATGATTCATCCCCTCTTTTGTACACATATCTGAACATACATGATAAGGTGTTGCATAATTGTCTGATGGATTAAGGGGAATCTCATAATCTCATGCCCAAGAATGTCATGTAAGAACTCAAATTAGAAGTCACAAAATATTATCATGATTTATATTCGTTTGATTCGAGGAGAGTGCAATGTGTTAGGGTCATCAAAGATCTGGTCGTGACCTTATTTCAGCTACCCATGAAGAGTGTGGTCATGGAAATTGTGGTAGCTGATGTTCCCCCTAAGTTTGGCATGCTGTTGTTGAGATCATGGATAAAAAGACTCAGGAGAACCTTGCAAATGGATCTCACGTATGCCACCATTCTAGTCTTCGGAGGGGAGCATAGAAGACTGTAGATAGAGGCTCAGTTGGCCTACATAATCAGTGATGAGGTAGAACCCACCAATCATCCTATCTTTGCCCTTGATACTTATTTGGGATCCAACTTATTGCAACTAACCGATGCCCCTGAAAATCCTCTTGAAACCATAAATCCCATTACTCTCCATGAAACCCCCCCTTTGAGCACCACTGTGTGGAAAATGTTCTTCAATGGAGTCTCCTCTAGAGAGTGTAATGGTGCCAGAGTATTTTGTGTCTCGTCTACTCAGGAAACTATATCTCTGTCCTACAGGTTAGAATTTGAAGCTACTAATAATGTGGCAGAATATGAAGCTCTCGTTTTGGGTTTGAGAGATACAAAATACATGGGAATCAAAGAGATATCTGTGTTTGGGGATGCAGAGCTAGTTGTGAATTAGATCAGAAAATTTTACCAAGCCAAGCATCCGAGGCTCATATATTATAGGAATGAAGTGTGGGATCTAATTGATGATTTTTTCTTGGCTTTCAACATTTCATTCATTCGGAGAGAGGAGAACAAAGTGGCTGATTCTTTGTCTATTTCGACAAGCAATTTCAGAGTCCCTCTGCCACCCAAGCTCAGGTATGATATCGAAGTAAAATACAGACCCTCTACACCAGAAAATGTCAAGCATTGGAAGGTGTTTGAAGATGATCTTGAGATCAAGAGGTTCCTGGAAGTTGTGGATGAATTTTTTGCATTACACATAGACCAGGATCCTGATTCTCAAAATAACCCACATACTGATGTATTTTTAAAGAAAATTGTTAATCATCATATTGTGCAGTTACCAAGAAATCACACTCCGAAGGGACTAGTCCCTTTAGAAATGATATTCGACAACAATGATGTGGCAGTGAAATCTTAGAGGTTGGTTGATGATGCTGACATAGCCAAATGCAACATTGGCACAGAGAAAGACCCTAAATACGTCAAGCCGTCAAGTAGCCTGTCAAGGAAGCAGAGAGTTGAGTATGCTGAGTTATTAAAGGATTTTTCTGATGTGTTTGCCTGGACATATGAAGACCTCAGAACATATGACACCAACATTATTGAACATAAGATTCCACTGAAGGAAGAGGCCAAACCATTCAGGCAAAAATTAAGGAAAATAAATCCTATGCTGCTGCCTATCATGGAGAGAGAAGTAAAGACACTGCTCGATGCCCAGATCATCGTGCCTTTGAGATATTCAGAGTGGGTGGCCAACCTGGTCCCGGTGAGAAAGAAGAGTGGGGAAATCAGACTTTGTGTCGATTTCAGGAACTTGAACAGGAGCTCAAGGAAAGACAATTACCCCTTGTCGAAAATGGAACACATATTACAAAGGGTAACTGGAACATCAAAGATATCCATGATTGATGGATTTTTGGGATACAATCAGATCTTTGTATTGGCTAAAGACAGATAAAAGACAACCTTCACCACTCCTTGGGGTACATTCATGTATGCCAAAATTCCCTTTGGATTGATGAATGCAGGAGCGACCTTTTAGTGAGCCATGGATATCGCCTTCATTGGGGAAAAGGATAATTTTGTGGTCATTTATCTGGATGACATAATGGTCTTCTCCAAATATGATGAAAAACATTGTTGTCATCTAAGAAAAGTCTTCCTGAAATGCAGAAGGTTTGGTCTCTCTTTAAATATTAAGAAATCGTTGTTTGCCATGAAGGAGGGAAAATTGTTGGGCCATATAGTGTCATCTAAGGGAGTCAGGATCGATCCCAGTAGAGTTGAAGCAATCCAAACCTTGTCACTCTTGATATCTAGGAAAGAAGTCCAATATTTCTTGGGAAAAAATAATTTTCTGAGGAGATTTGTTTCCAACTTTGTTGAGATGGTAAAGCTTATAATAGCCATGTTGAGGAAAGTAAACGAAGTCAAATGGACCACTGAGTCTTGAAATTACTTTGATTATATAAAGAAGGCCTTGAATGAAGAACCCGTTCTTATCAGTCCTAATTACTCAAAATATTTCCTCATTTTTTCATTTGCTTCATTCGACACTGTAGCGGTTGTTCTATTGCAGAAGAATGTTGAAGGGTTAGAGCAGCCCATTTCCTTTTTCAGTCGGGCATTGAGAGATGTTGAGGTGAAATATGACATCATGGAGAAGAAGGCCTACACTTTGGTTAAAGCTATCAAAGCTTTCAGAGTCTACATCCTGCAATCAAATGTCATCGCATACGTCCCTTCAGCTTCCATTAAGAAAATTCTCATTCATCCAGACATAGATGGGAGGAGGATCCGACGGATTGTCAAAATCCTTGAATTTGATCTAGAGATCAAGCCCACCAAATTGATAAAATTTCAAGGTTTATCCAAACTGTTGGTTGAATCTAATTGCAGAGCCTTGGGGGTTAACTTCATCAATACTTTATCAGAAAAACCACAAGGTGGATTATCTGACAGAGGTCCTCAAGGTAGCCCTCCATTAGAAAAATGCACCTGGTACAAAGATATTATATATTTTATGTAGGAGTTAAGGCCCCCTGATGGTATGGGAAGGAGAAAGGAAAGAGATTTAAATCTCAAAGCAATCAGATATTTCCTTATCGACCAGGTCTTGTATTGGAAAGACCCTCTAGGAGTGCTTATGAGATGTTTAGACCCACAAGAGGCCTAAAAACTTATATTGGATTTCCATGACAGCCTGCGTGGGGGACATCACTTATGTAAAACCACGTCCTACAAATTATCAGGACTGGGTACTACTAGTCTACTCTGTTCACTGATGTTTACACAAAAGTCGGAGCATGCGTTAAATGTCAAAGATTTTTTGGAAAGTAGTAGCTGAAGTCCCTACCATTGAAACACATGGTTTATTCAGGGCCCTTCCAGCAGTGGGGCCTAGACTTCATTAGGGAAATTCATCCTGTATCCAATGGTCAGCAAAGATGGATCCTAACTACCACAGATTACTTTACCAAGTGGATAGAAGTTATTCCCACAAGAAGTGCTTATCACAGGGTGATCATCGTTTTCCTGGAGGATATCATAGAAAGATTCAGTTGACCAAGTAGAATCGTCACAGATAATGCAACATCCTTCAAAGCTGAACCATTAATCCAATTATGTGAGCAGTTTAGAATCTAGTTGATTCACTCTACCCCATACTACCCCCAAGGCAAAGAACTGAAAAATTCCTCTAACAAAATCCTCATCAAAATCATTAAAAGACTATTAGAGGATAACAAGAAAGCTTGGGATTCAAAGCTCAAATTTTCTCTATGGGATGATAGAGTAAAAACAAAGAGGTCCCTGGGTATCTCTCCTTTCCAACTTGTGTATGGGACTGAAGCAGTTTTTCCTTCTCAGTTCACCCTGCCTGTGGAGAAATTCTTTCAAGAATGTCAAGGAGAGCCCGATGACATGATCAGGAGAATACATCAGCTAGTAGAAGTGTAGCAGACTAGAGAGAAGTTTATGGACATAGTAAACGGCCATTAGCAGAAAATCAAGCAGGCTTTTGAAAGGAAGAGCAGTAAGGAGGATTTCTAGCCAGGAGACCTAGTACTCAAATGGGATGCACCTAAGCACAAAAAGGGAAAGCATGGTAAATTCAAATCCCTTTGGATCAACCCCTTCAAAATCTCTGAGAGGTTCCCAAATAACACTTACAGACTGCAGAATTCAGAGGGAGATGAATTTTTAAGTGGCCCAGTAAATGGGCACTTCCTAATTTTTTTTTTGTTTAAAAACACAGTCGGTGCCCACCATTGTAGATACCATTCTTGTTTTATGTTTTTTTTTTGATAGGAGACTCCATAACCCAAAGCAAGGCACTGGGGCTGCAAGTTCTTGGCAGCTCACAGGGAGCATGCCATCCCCTGTGGAGCCAATGTTAGCACTTAATCTTGTCAAGGTATTATGAGTCTATGGTTTCTACCTAAGTCTGAAAATTTTGCCTGTTTTTCCCCTTTCACAGACCCGATCATAGTTTTTTCCTCTCAGCGTGAATTTTTCTTTCATTTGTCTTCATCCTTTTGATCGATTGGTTTTCCCTATCGAAGTTTACTGAGAAATGTCGACCATAGGCTCCCCTGTCGTCAATCGCTTCCCTCTTTATCTCTTTCATTGAACCTTTGTCAGCCCGAGCCCTCAGCCAATTATCCAAGCAATTGACACAAGTCGCAGTCATGAGCACCAAGCGCAACACTTGAAGCCATTTTATGTGGATTCAAATCCAATGAGAGAGAAAGTTCAATCTTCAATGAAGGAAAGTGAGTGCGGGAATCGAGAGTTCAAAGTGTTGTAAAACTATCCTGCAAGAATCGTGAAATCCCGATTCATGAAAAAGTAGATCTGAGTCATCCAATTGTGGGGAGTCGAGGGCCATTAATTCAACATCGGAGAATTTTGGAGGATCGGGAATTGGGAGTTAGGGGTTCTCGTCATAAAGGTACATTGATAGCCCAAAGTCCCGAGACCCAAAATGTCAATGTGATCATGGTCGTCGATCAAACAAGAGAGCCAAACCATTGGATCAACATTTCACTGACTCGCAGAAGGGAGCATTCAATGGGATGAGTTATGGGAACTCGTGAAATGAGAGGTCAAGAAATGATTAGGGTCATTTTCTCCAGAGGGGTACATGGCACAAGATATGAGTATTCACGATTTCGTGACTTGAAAGTTTGAGAAAGGAATGCAGCGTGAACTCGTGAGATGCGAAATCACGACATGCCTATGGGTTGGGCCCATGGTCATAACCCAGGGTTATATGGAAAAGAGGGACCATAAAAGAAAGGAGGCACATGTCAAACAACAGGTGGCTGAAGTGTTCAAGGAACCAATCGTGGCCATCAGATTCGGGGAAGATCCAACCATTGATCCAGATGGATCATTTTGTGGTTTCAGGCATCGAAACATCATGAATCAAGGGGAGCAAGAACTCTCGACATGTGAAGTACCAAAATTCCATTTTGGTTAAGCGCAGGGTCACAACCTACGGTCACGAGGGGCGATGAAAGGGCACTGTGTAGAGGATAAAATATCTCGAGTGGTCACAAAGAAAAATCCTTACAAGCCCCGAGGCACCGATTTTGACTGGAAGGGATTATGAGCCTGATTGGAACATTATTGAGTGTCAGCCTCCTTCTTGATCCCGATGTAGGTAGTTAATGGAAACGGGGGGAGGTAGTTGAAACCTCATTTCACCCCATAAATGGAAGACATGGAGGTTCTGGAGTGGTCAGCCTGTGGTACCCCTATGGACATTTTTCCCTACCAGATCCATACCGATCTGAGATCGCGTCTGATAAAAGAATGCAGGTGTAGTATGATAGAAGAAGATGTGGTCGTCAAGCCTTGAATGCAGCAACCAAAGTGCACTTCTATAAGGGGGCGAGTTTCTCTGAGTATATATACTCAGTTTTTATATTTTGTAATGGTCGATGGTAGAGCTATGCTCTCGATTGTAATGTTTTAATGAGGCCTATGTTTCTCTGGTTATGAGCTGTTATTTGAGACTTCTTGTTTAATGGAAGCCAACTTCTCTTTTCATTTATTTTCTTCTGAATTTGAAATCTTGGGAATGGATGATCTAGTCGGGTGTTGTGACTGTAGTATAGTGTAGGTTTGACTATATCTGTCATTGCAATGTTTTTAGTTTCTTGAAGTTTTCAGATCCAAGAGGATCTTGTATCTGAGAATTTTCCTCCACAGGCTACTGGAAGACCAGATGTCCATATCAGACCTTCATAATTTTCTCATGTTTCTTCTACCTACTCACCACTATACAAACTTACTGGCTTAAATTAAATCAAAACCTCACTTATCTATGCAGCTCCAACCCATTTTTCTGAGCTAAAGCAATATTTTCCTGAGTCCGCATCCATTAGACCTCCTCTAAATTATTCACTGTGACATAAAACTGATGGGTATTAGGCGTACCTCTACTACAATACAGAGGTGACTTATGGTGCTAACACTTTCCATTACTCTTTATTTTCCATCTCCAATTGGCACGATTATTATGATGTCCCATCGGTCCTTGCTGTCCTTTAATTCCTCCTAGTGTTGTCCCGTCATCCTGCTTTTGCCAACTTTCCTTTTCCCGCTTGTATATAACCATTGTCCTTTCCTTTTCCAAATTCGTGTTTCTATCTTTGTGTGGACTTTATACCTCTGGTGCACTGTGCCATGTTTAGTTTTGTTTCCCTTTTGTTCTCTTTTCAATTTTTTTTTTTTTTTACTACGCGGTGGGTGGTTGACTGTCTTTATACAACTTCAGTCAGATCCCATTGATCATTCTATGAGTTTTGTGCCTACTAAATCTCTTAACTGTAAAACTCCCCCATATGTGATAGATTTTACTTCATATGGTCCTAACCAATGCATTCTAAGCTTTCCCGGATGGTGAAACAATTTACTGTCATACATCAATACTATATCTCCTTCCTTGAACGCTTTCTTCTTGATTTGTCTATCGTGCCAAGATTTGTCTCTTGCTTTCTGCACTTGTTGATGGAATCCTACCAAGATTCAGTCTTCCTCCATGGTCAATAACTGATTCAGTCTCTCCTGTACTGCGCCTCATTCTGTCATTTGTGTGATAGCTGATACGCGCAAGCTGGGTACTAAAAACTCTAATGGCACTACTTATTCTTGACCATAAACCAGTTTAAATGGCGTGTGCCCCGCCAATTTTTTTCATGTAGTTTTGTATGCCCATAATACTGTTGGTACTTTGAGGTCCCATTCATCTCTGTTGACATTATAAATCTTTGTCAGTGCATTCTCCAGGATTTTGTTGAAGGCTTCCACTGTGCCATTTGCATGTGGATGATACGATGTGATCTTCTGGTGATGGACTTCAAACTCTTCAGTCATCACATGGATGGTGTTGTTTATGAAGTGCGTGCCTTGGTCACTCATAAAAACACTTGGGCACCCAAATCTAGTGATTACTTGTTCAAACAAAAAATGTGTTGTTGTTTCTGTGTTGCAATCTTTTACTGGTGTGGCTTATGCCCATCTTGTTAAATATTCCGTTGTGGTGATGATGTACCTTTCCCCTATTCTTTTGGCTGGTGGGTTAATTGGTCCCACAAATTCTATTTCCCTCTTTTCAAATTCTTGTAATGTTACTTTTGGTCGTAATGGCATCTCATTCCTTCTATTGGGTTTGCCTACCCTTTGACAGACATCACATTTTTGACAGTACTCCTTTGAGTCTCTGTGAATCGTTGGCCACCATATTCCTGCGCGCAATACCTTCTGCATGGTATCTTTACCTCCATAGTGTCCTTCTACTATTCCCTTTTGGGAGTCTTCTAAAATTCTTGGTCTTTCATGTTCTAACACATATCTTCACAAAATGCTATCTGCACCCATTTTGTATAGGTGTCCCGCAATTAGTTGATAGTCAGCCACACGAACTACCAAGTTCTTCTTCTGTGGTGTGCTATATTCTTGTGGCGATGTACCTGTACTCAAGTACTAAATGATATCTGCGAAGTATTCATCAACAATCTATATTGAGAATAATTGTGCATCCAGAAAGTTGTCTTCTAGAATTGTAGGTTCTTCTTCATTTGTGACCCTTGACAGGTGGCCAGGTCCTGCATTCAATTTTTCAGGTTTAACTATTACTTCAAAGTCAAATTCTTGAAATAATAGTAACCATCAACAAATTCTCCCCCAAAACACTGGCTTATTGACTAGGTACTTCAGGGTTGAGTGATCTGTGAACATATTAAAGTGTTTTCCCAATAAGTAATGCATGAACTTTTGCAGTGCATAAGCCATGGCTAGGCCTTGTCTTTCTACCATGTTATAGTTATGTTCAGAGTCTAATAAATTTCTGATTGCAAATGCTATCGGTTGATCCAAGTCTCATGCTCCTAGCTATGCCAAGATATCTCCAAGTGTTATCATTGATGCATCTACATGCACATGGAATGTCTTTTCCCAGTTTGGAAATACTAATATCGACGCGATAACCATATTTTCCTTCAAGGTATCCATGCCGTGTTGACACTCGTCGTTCCACTGAAACTTCGTATCCTTCCTTAACAGTTTTTCCATCGGTTATGTGATCTACACATATCCTTTGAGGAATTTCCTATAGTATCCTGTGTGTCCTAACGTTGATCTTAGGTGACAGACTGTTTTTGGTGCTGGAAGATTAACAATGACTGCGATCTTTGCCGGATCTACTAATAACCCTTGTTTGCATACTATGTGGCCCAATAGTATCCCAAACGGTGTTCTAAATATGCATTTCTTGATTTTCAGTGATATCTGGCACTGTATTCATCTTTCTAACATTAGCCGTAAAACTTCCACATGTTTTTTCAATAGAATATAGACTGTCCAATCATCCAGGTATACTTCAATAAACTGATGGATGAATTCCTTAAATGTTGCGATGAACACTTTGGAAAATATTGCGGGTGCATTATTCAGTCCAAATGGCATGACTGTGTACTGATAAGATCCCCATTCTGTCGCAAACGTGGTCTTGCATCTTTCCTCCTGTGCTATCTTAATTTGATGGTAGCCCGAGAATCCATCATTGAATGAGTAAGCTTCATGTCCTCCCACATTTTCTAACACTTCATCTGTGAACGGTGTAGGGAATGGGTTGTGTAGGCATGCATCGTTCAACTTCCTCAAGTCAACACATATCTTGATCCCTCATTGTTGCTTGTCCTGTACTACCATTGGACTTATCCATTCTAACTCCTCAACTAGTTCTATGATCCCGGCTTCGAGCATCCTGTTGATCTCAACTTTGAATTTTTGTTTATATATTGGGTTCAATTTGTAGGGTCGTTGTCTAATAGGTCTCGCGTCAGATCTCAGTGGTATCTTCATTTCTCCTAGTTCTTTGGCTATACCCTTCATCTCTGTGAATGTTGTGGGAAAGAGGTCACTGTATTCGTGCAAAAAGTATGTGATACTTTCTACTGTTTTCTCATCCCAGTATATCCAATGCTAGCCATTTTGGGCCGCTCAGTTGTCCCAATGTTAACTTTCTTTACCTTGATTGGAGCAAAAATGAATTATGATTCTATGGGTGGTCCTTCCACATCTCTTTCGCCTTCTACTTCTTTGATCTGAATATCGTGCAGATCATCTTCATCCGGTGCTTCCTCCTGTACATGGTAACATGACAACAGGTCCTTGACTGTCTGCTTGTTTCACTATTGTTATTTTGTGATAAGTTCTATTTATGGTTATTTGATGAATATGACTCCTCTAATCCGTTTAAGGGTTGCATCTATTTTTGGGTTCTCATGCTCGAATGAGAAAGTGACTATAAAGTTCTATTGCAATGTCGTCGAGGTTGTATTTCCTTTGCGCAATTCCTGGTTCTATATACTCGTTTGCTGGTATGCCCTCTAGAGTATGTATGAAGTGATGAGGCCATTCCTCTGGTGGTGTCATTTTCCACAGTGCTTTTCACTTTTCCAAGTGTTCCGCTAGTGCCTCTTGTCCTTCATATTTTTGATGTTTGTTGTTTTTCTATTCTATGCTGGACCTTATGCGCAGTAATCACTTACATTGATACCAGTCTATGATTGTTTCTTTGTGTGTGCCCCACCATCTTGTGGGTGTGTCCTTAAGTGCTAAGTCAAGTGCTAACAATATCTGGTTCTCTAACACTATGTCTTCGTATTGTGTTAAGAATGTTTCCAAATCGTTTAGTCCATGGAAACTGGGTGGTTCTATGATTTCTATGCCTACCCATCTTACCGTGTAGTCTATTCATGCACATATTCTCGTGGATACTTCATGTAGCCTTTGCTGCCAGTTCTCTAACCTGGTGTCTGAGTCTGTTTCACATGAACTAATTCTCTGCCAACCGAGTACCCCATCTATAGTTGGGTTTACATAATCCTCATCACACACAGTTGTTCTATACAACTGGCCGATTTCCTCTAAGTCTAGGAAAGTAAGTTCTACAAACCTCTCCCCTTCTGATGGGTCTAATGGTGCAATGACCCTATATTCTCTGGAATCAAATGTCATTTTCCTAGTTTTCAGATTGATTATGGCCTGGTTGTCAAACGCCCAATCCAGACCAAGAAATGTCGGGTAAGGTGTTGTGTCTTCTAGTATTTCAATACATTCAAAGTCTTCTTTAGTGTGCACTCCATCAAGGTCTATTGTCACTCCTTTCAGTCTACCTATTGGTAGGACTCTGTGTTTATTTGCTAGTTTCAATTGAATAGGTGAGTATCCTAATGTTGTCTCTCCCATGCATTGCCATGTCTTCTTTGGCAATACATTCACTTTGGATCCTAGATCTAGTATAATGTCTCCCATATTGAAATCCCAAATGTTAGAATTCAATCTAAATTCCCTACTTGTTTTTCTTCTTGTGTGTAGGTGATTAACTGTTTTTGGTTCTATCTTTTCTTCTATCTCCCTGGTAAATTTTTCTAGGATGTTTTGCAATATCTTCACAGATGAGGGATCACTTAATACTTTTACCCATGATTGCAAAAAGCCTTTGATTGTACTTACTTGTCCCATGGGTTGCATCCTGTTGGTATGATCCAATGATGGAGACATCTCATACTTTGGTGCTTCCTTGTTTTGCTGCGCAGTTCAATTCGATGCTATGTTCTCCTTCTGAAATTCTTATCTGGCCTCTTTAAATATTTCCTTTTATTTTTGTGTGTCGAATTGATTCCTTGGTTCAGTGTTCTTCTTTACCCATTGGTTCTGCACTGGTTCATTTTGAACTGTGTCATTTCCTATTTTCGTTCCTCCATGAGTGACTATGTTGATGTTTTGTCCTTCATCCCTTGCTTTGACTGAGATCCACTAAAAATTTGGATTGTTATGGTTCCTCTTTTCCTGAATATTTACTAGTAATGTTGAACATTCCTCTGTATCATGGTCCGATGCGCGACAATACATACAAGTCACTGGTGGTAGTGGGCATTCCCATGCATAATGTCCCAGTTGTTGACAATTGTGACATGTGACTGGTCCTCTACCTCATTCGAAACCTCCTCTAGTTCATCGTCCTCCTCTTTAGCCTGCTCAATCACCTCTCAACACGTTATACTGTGGTGCCTGATTATACTACGCAGTATTGTACGGGGGCTGTGACAGGTTGTATTGTGGCTGCTCATTATTATATGGTTGCTATGCAGTATTATACTGTTGTTGTGCAGTGTTGTATGGAGTTGGAACCTGCTTAAACTATGGTGTTTCTTGCCGAGTCATCATTTTGACATGTACTCTATATGCATATGATGTCCTTTCTCGCATCAACTCCATATTTCTGCAATATTTATCGTCATTTCCCATTGAATTGCAAAAGGTGCAATATGAACTCTTTGGAATTGTCTGGTATTTTTGCATCATCGTGCAGTGATAGGGGTCGTGACCCGGTTTCTTTCATATTTCGCACCATAGTCCTCCCCATGGTAATGGATTTGGCATACTTGCTGCCATATACTGCGTGAATGTTGGGCATTCATTCTTGTGGTGTCATTCCATCCTACATGTGGTGCACCAAACGACTTCTCGTTTTTCCTTGTTCTTATTCTGGTTAAGCTGAAATGTTAGATTCTTCAAATCCTCCTTTAATTATTTGATAGATGGGTCCATCTGCTAGTACTGGTTCTCTTCCAGTTGCAAGGCTGCCTGCAGAGCCTATGTCTGTGTCTGCAATTTTTGTTGTCGTAAAGGATATTTTAAGTGTGGGAGTAGTGAGTTGACAAACAGGTGTCGATCTTGCATATCGGTCATAAGGTATTTTAACTTTCCCTTTAGTCACTTGAATATCTGATCAATCTCCCATACAGACTCTCCTGGTTTCTGTCTTATTTTGATCATCTCATTCATGTACTGATCCTCTGAGCTCAGCTTCTGGAACTCATTTATTAGTAACTTCTTAATGTCAGCAAGTTTCCTTGTCATTCTAGGGGCATTGTTTGTGTCTAGACTCATGTACCAGTCTAGCGCATGGTATCTTAGCGTAATCGCTAGCTACACGAGTTTGGTATATTCATCAGTGATCTGTTTTTCTTCCCAGATCATTGCACAAATGAACAAATGCTTATGAGGGTCTTCTTATATTTATCCTTGAAATTATGGTAATCTGATGGTGGGATTGTGTTCTTCCATTCTGAATACTGAACTACTACCTCCTCTGCATGGTGTAGATACTTGACTAGTGCTGCTTGAAATGGCTCCTCCAGTTTTTGCTCTTTGTGTAGATTTTCTTCCTACTGTCGGACTTCCTCCGAACTTCGATTGTTTAAATGGTGTTTTTCTCTTTGGTGTATTAATCGCACATGGGTTTATGGGTTCCACACTGACATTAATATGGATAGGATGGATACCTTCTCCTCCCATTCTTGGACCTCTCATCTGCCTCTCGTATGTTGTGTGCATGATTTCCTCAATCTTCTCCACAACCCTAAGATCCTCTACCTCTTCCTCATCACTCGTCAAGCCTTCCCTCACGGATATGGCTCCCTTCTTGGTATTCACCTTGTATTGGTAGGGTACTATGCTACGCGTCTTTCCCATTGATGCCAAGATCCACTTGATATGGTCGTCATCCATCATGACCGGGTCTAAGGGTTCCTCATCCTTCTTGGCTTTATCCTTACCTCCTTCCATTTCTCCTCTCTTTGTCAGTGCTTCCCCCCTTCCCCCATGCACATAAGGAAGTTTAGTTATCTAATTCCATTATCATTACACCTTTTTTATATAGAAGTATCTTAATAGAAGTATACAGTGATCAGATGTACCTTCCGTGAGGTCTGCATAGAAATTCTTGCTCCGCTGCGCTGTGTCAACTGCAAACTCTATTATGAAGCCTGCCACAATGCTGTCAAGCCAAAAGTCTACTGCGTGGGTGAATTTATTGTTCACCTGCTGTAACTACTCAATCTGTACTAGGGTCCAATCTAGCTATCGAATCCGGTTTGTTGCGTGGTTATCCTTCAACCTTAGTATCCAATCCTGCAATAGATGTAGAAACTCACAGAAAAAGACTTCGTGCAAATAAGTAAAACATGTATTTGTTCAAATATTTTCAGGGTGTGATTCTAGGGTTTCTATTGTCTTTCTGTGCAAAATATAGCTCTTTGGTTCTCAAACAACCTTCAATTTTTGCTTTTGTGGGGTTCCACGGTCTCAACATTCCCTTCTAATGGCTCATTGCTCTCTTATTTTCTTTGTTATTTTCTCACTCAATCTATCTCCTCTACTCAGTCCTCCCTCGTTTCTACCAATGTGGAAACAAAACCATTTGTTGGTTTCTACTCTTCCTTCTTTACCGTATGATTTATTGACCTAGGGTTCATGTCTTTCTGGTTTCCAACAAAATCCTCTAAAACTATCAGCCCTCCTGGTAAACCAGAAGGTAACACAACACACGGATGTGCTGCACAGTCTCACCCGAGATAGCTTTAATGGGTGGTTGTAAGAATCGGGTGTTTACAACCCAGGATTGAGTATGAGATATGATATCAATATTCAGAGCCATCTACTATAGTTTGTGATTTCAATCTACTATATTTGCGACTGTGCATTACCTTTAACAGTTTATTCCCTTAATAACACAACCATATTTCATAATAGTATAATAACTCATTCATTCGTTAAGAACAACAATTAACTTATGAAACAAGATAAAGATATGCATGCATTCATTACATTACACATATATTACCATGGTTCACCCCCTTCTGAGCTACTTCCATAAAGATTTGGCTCTTGGATATTTTATTATGGTAGTTCTACATCTACAACGCCACATGCTTACAATTCTCCTCAGATGGGTAAGATCTATATGAGGTGAACTAGATCGCACCAAGCTCCTCAACCTGCAATATAATCCTCATATCTTCCTTCTCTCCTCTCCTCTAGCTCAAAAACTTACAAAGTAGTTCATAACAACATTACATATCACATCAACTCGTACCTATCTATGATGGAACAATACAAAAGTGAATCCCTTATGATACCTACATATCTATATTTATACACTTCGGGCTCTTCATCCCTTTACAATATATTACCAAAACCCTAAGCCTACCGACGTTAGGTCTTCCTCCCATGCGTGCATACTATTCTTCCTTCCAGCTGTCTCTTTCCTTGTGCATTCTTTCTTGCATGCGCATGCTGTGTTTCCTTCCAACTATTACTTCATTTTATGCATGCTTTATTTCCCGACGATCATCCTTCTTTCCACTTCAGCCTGCTGCCAACAATATAATTCTATTAAGATACTGCTATATAAAAAAGGTGTAATGACAATGGAGTTAGAGAGCTAAACTTCCCTGCGTGCATTGGGGAAGGGTGGAACCACTGGAAGAAAGAGGAGAAATGGAAGGAGAAGTGGATAAAATAAAGAAGGAGGAACCCTTGGACCCAATCATGATAGACAATGACCAGATCAAGAGGATCATGGAAACAGATGGAAAGACATGCAGTGGAGTACCCTACCAATACAAGGTGAATACAAAGAAGAGAGTCGTAGCCATGAGGGAAGGCTTTGCAATTGATGAAGAAGAGGTAGAGGATCTCTAGGCTGTGGAGCAGATTGAGGAAATCCTGTACACAAAATATGAGAGGAAGATGAGAGGTCTAAGAGAGGGAAGAGAAGGAAGCAATCCTATCCATATTAATGCCAGTGTGGAACCCACAAACCCATGTGTGACTAATACACCAAAGAGAACACCATCATTTAGACAACTGAATTTTAGGAGAAGAAAGACAGTAGGATGTACATCTACACAAGGAACAACAAATGGAGGAGCCAGTTCAGAAAGCACTAGTCAAGTATCTACACCGCATGGAGGTAGTAGTTCAACATTCAGGATGGCAGGACATGATCCCACCATCAGGTTACCATAATTCAAAGGAGAAGCGTTGGAGGACTCGGAAAAACATTTATTTATCTATGAAAAGATTTGGGAAGCAAAATAGATCACAGACGAAGATACCAAACTTGCACAACTAGAAATTACACTAAGGGATCACACACTGGATTGGTATATGAGTTTATCTACAAACAATCCACCAGGGACAACCAGAACAATTGTGGACATCAAGAAATTGTTGATAAATGAGTTTCAGAAGCCAATTTTAGAGGACTAGTACATGAACAAGATGATATAAATTAGACAGAAACTAGGAGAATCCGTATGGGATATTGACTAGAGATTCAAGCGACTGAAAGGAAAGTTGAAATATCTCATGACCGATATGTAGCACAGGCACCTATTCATCAATTCACTACTACCACACTTAAAATACCCATTGCGACAACAAAAGTTTCAGACAGAGGAAGAGGCTTTGTAGTCAGCACTACAATTGAAAGAAAACCAATATCAACAGACAGATCCAACCATCAAAGAGTTGAAGGAGGATTTGAAGAAATTAACGTTCTAGCTAAACCAGAACAAAAGTAAGGACAAACGAGAATCTTTTTGGTGTACCACATACCACATGCAGGATGGAAGGACACCATAAGAACAAATGTCCAACATTCACGCAGCATATGGCAACAGGGATGCCAAATCCGTTACCAACAGGAGGACTATGGTGCAAAATCTGTAAGAAACCAGAACATGATCCATATCATTGCCCAATGATGTAGAAATACTGGACAGTCCCAAAGAGTTCATATTGCAACTTTTTCAAGTCAGTGGGCCATGATGACAAAGATTGTAGAACTATGGATTTGATGCGAGAGAGGACATCAGATGCATATAGGGTGTAGGATAAAATGATGACTGGGCAAGACACACCATAGTTTAACCAAGTTCCAGCCCCATATAACACTATGCAGTAGTAGTATAATGTTGTGCAACAACCATATAATACTACACAGCCACATTACAACCCAACCCAACCTCAGTACAATACCACACAGTACAATCGGGTGCCTTCATATAATGTGCCAAGAGGAGATTGAGATTACTACATAGGTGGAGGAGGAGAAAGAGGAGGCTTTGGAAGAGGTAGAGGACCAGTGGTATGCCACAATTGTTAACAACCAAGACACTATGCGAGAGAATGTTCACTTCCACCAGCAACTTGTATGTATTGTCGCACATCGGATCATGACACAGAAGAATGTCCTCCGTTACTAGGGAAGATCCAGGAAAAGAGGAATCAGAACAACCATAATGTTCAATGGATTTCAGCTGAAGCGAGGGATGAAGGATGAAACATCAATATAGTTATGCACGGAGGAGCTAAAATAGGAAATGATGCAGTCTAAAAAGAGCCAGCACAACACCAGTGGGTGAAGAAGAATGTCGAACCAAGGAGTTAGTTCGAAGCATAGAATGAGAAGGAAATATTTAAGCAAGCCATACAAGAATTCTTGAAGCAAGACACCACGTCGAATTCAACTATGCAGGAAAGCAAGGAAGAGTGAGAGTACGAGATGTATCCATCGTTGGATCATACTGAAGAAATGCAGCCCCTGGGACAAGTAAGTACAATCAATGGATTTTTGCAATCATGTGTAAAACTATTGAATGACCCATCCTCTATAAAAATATTGCAAAATATATTAGAAAAATGTAGCATAGAGACAGAAGGAAAACTAGAACAAAAAACAATCAATCACCTAGATACAAGGAGAAGAACAAGTAGGGAGTTCAGGCTAAATTCCAACATCAAAGATTTCAACATGGGAGATATCATACTGGATCTAGGATCTGAAGTCAATGTATTACCCAAGAAGACATGGCAATGTATGGGAGAGCCCACATTAGGATATTCACCAATTCAGCTGAAACTAGCAAACCAACACAGAGTTCTACCAATTGGCAGACTGAAAGGAGTGACAATAGACTTGGATGGAGTGCACACTAAAGAAGACTTTGAAGTGATTGAAACAGTAGATGACACAATGCCATATCCAAAATTTCTTGGCTTGGATTGGGTGTTTTATAACCATGCCATAATCAATTTAAAGACAAGAAAAATGACATTTGAGTCAGGATAATATAGGGTCATCGTGTCATTGGATCCATCAGAAGGGGAAAGGTTTGTAGAACCTACTTTCTTAGACTTGGAGGAAATCAACCAGTTGTACAGAACAATTGCGTGCAATGAAGATTATGTAAACCCAACTGTATATGGGATACTCAGTTGGTGAAGCATTACTTCATGTGCAACACACTCAGATATAGGGTTAGAGAACTGGAAACAAAGGCTACACAAAGTTTCCACAAGAAGATGTGCAAGAATAGACTGCGCAGTAAGATGGATAGGTACAGATATAAGGGAACCACTCAGTTTCCATGGAGTGAATGATCTAGAAGTATTCTTGGTACAGTATGAGGATTAAGTGTTAGAAAATCAGATACTCTTAGTACTCGATATATCACTCAAGGCCACACCTACAATATGGTGGGGTTCACACAAAGAAACAATCAAGGATTGGCATCAATGTAAGCAGTTACTGTGCATAAGGTTTGGCGTAGAACAGAGAAGCAACCATCAGCATAAGTACGATGGATAGAGGGCACCGGCGGAACACTTGGAGAAGTGAAAAGCAGTGTGGAAAATGACACCTTCAAAGGAATGGCTTCATCATTTCGTACATACCTTAGAAGGAATACCATCAAACTGGTATACAGACTAGGAACTGCACAGAGGAACTGCGAGCAGGCCAATATTGCAACATAATTTTACAGTCACTTTCTCTTTCGAGCATGAGAACCCCAACATAGATGCAACACTTAAGCATATAAGAGGGGTGATATTCATTAAGGAACCAAAAGTCAAACTCATAGTAGAGGCACAAAAACAGAACAGACAGACATTGAAAGAATTGTTGTCATGTTACCATATGCAGGAAGAAGCACCAGACGAAGATGATCCACGTGATATTCAGATTGAGGAAGTGGAAGGAGAAAGAGAAGTGGAAGGTCCACCTCTAGAATCGGAAGTAATTGTTGCACCGATCAAGGTGAATAAATTCAACATTGGGATAGTTGAGAGTCCAAAAATGGCCAACATTGGAGACTACTAGGATGAGCAAACAGTAGAAAGCATAACAGAGTTACTGCGCGAGTACATCGATATGTTCCCCACAACATTTATAGAAATGAAGGGCATAGAGGGAGAGATAGGAGAAATGAAGATACCGCTTAGAGCCGAAGCAAGACCAATCAAACAATGACCATATAGAATAAACCCGATATATAAGCAGAAAGTTAAAGCTGATATCGATAGAATGCTCGAAGCCGGAATCATAGAACCTGTGGAAGAATCAGAATGGAAAAGCCCGATGGTAGTTCAGGAGAAGAAACAAGGTAGGATAATAATATGCATTGAATTAAGGAAGTTGAACGATGCATGCCTACATGACCCGTTCCCTACACATTTCACGGACGAAGTGTTGGAGAACATAGGAGGACACAAAGTTTACTCATTCACTGATTGATTCTCAGGATACCACCAGATCAAGATAGCACAGGAATACAGATACAAGAACACGTTTGCTACAAAATGGGGATCCTACCAGTACAAAGTCATGCCATTTGGACTGAAGAATGAACCAACAATATTTTCCAGAGTAGTCATCGCTGCATTTAAGGAATTTATCCACCAATTTCTAGAGGTATACTTGGACTATTGGACAATCTATAGTCTGTTAAAATACCATGTAGAGGTCTTGCAGCTGATGTTAGAAAGATGCAGGCAGTGCCAAATATAATTAAACATCAAGAAGTGCATCTTTGAAACACCGTTTGGGATACTATTGGGCCATATAGCATGCAAGCAAGGTTTACTAGTAGATCCTACAAATATTGCAATAATTGTTAACTTTCCACCACCAAAAACAGTCTTCCAACTAAGAGAGAAATTGGGACACATAGGGTACTACATAAAATTTATCAATGGGTACGCACAGATCATCATGCCAATGGAGAAATTGTTAAGGAAAGATACATAGTTTCAGTGGAATGAAGATTGTCAACACGGTCTAGTTACGCTGAAAGAAAAAATGGTCACCGCACCAATACTAGTATTTCCAAACTGGGAGAAGACATTCCATGTGCATGTAGATGCATCAACCATAGCACTTGGAGATATTTTGGTGCAACCAGGAGTAAGATATTTGGATCATCCTATAGAATTCGCGAGCATAAAACTATTAGAATCAGAGCAGAACTATAACACTACAGAGAGAGAAGGCCTAGCTATGGTCTATGCACTGCAGAAGTTAAGACATTACTTACTAGGAAAACATTTTAAGATGTTCATAGATCACTCAGCCCTTAAGTACCTAGTCAACAAGACAGTGTTCGGGGGGAGAATATGTCAATGGTTACTACTATTTCAAGAATTTGATTTTGAAGTAATAGTCAAGCCAGGGAAGCTGAATGCAGGACCTGACCACCTATCAAGGGTCACAAACAGAGAGGAACATAAAAGTTTAGAGGACAACTTTTTGGACACAAAGTTATTTTCAGTCCATATCACCGATGAATACTTTGTAGATGTCATCTAATACTTGAGTACAGGTACTGTGCCACAAGAATATAACACTGCGCAGAAGAAAAACCTAGTAGTTTGGGCGATAGACTATCAGTTGATCGCAGGACACTTATACAAAATGGGCACAGATAGCATATTGAGAATATATGTGCTAGAAGATGAAAGACCAAGAATTTTAGTAGAAGCTCATGAAGGAATAGAAGGAGGACATTAGGTAGGAAAAGCTACCACGCAGAAGGTATTCCATGCCTGACTATGGTGGCTGACCATTCAAAGAGACTCGAAAGTGTACTTCCAGTGATGTGACGTCTGTTAGAGGGTTGGTAAACCCAATAGAAGAGATGAGATGCCATTGTGACCACATGTAATGCTGTAGGTATTCGACAAATGGGAAGTAGACTTTGTGGGACCAATTAACCCACCAACAAAGAGGATAGGAGCAAGGTACATTATCACCGTGACATAATACCTAACAAGATGGGCAGAAATAACACCAGTGAAATATTGCAGGGCAGAAACAACATCACACTTTCTATTTGAACAAGTAATCACTAGATTTGGTTGCCTAAGGATTTTGATGAGTGACCAAGGAACTCATTTCATTAACAATACTATTAAGGCCATGACTGAAGAATACAAAGTCCACCATCAAAATATCACACCATATCATCCATAAGAAAATAAAACACTAGAAGTATTTAACAAAATCCTGGAAAATGCACTAATGAAGATCTGTAATGTCAACAGAGATGATTGGGACCTCAAAATACCAGCAGTATTTTGGGCATATAATACCACATGCAATAATTTGACATGACAGATGCCATTCATATTGGTATACATACAAGAAGCAGTGGTGCCATTAGAATTTCTGGTACCCAGTCTGCGCGTAGCAGTGATTACGCATATGATAGAACGAGGCGAAGTACAAGACATGTTGAATCATTTGATGATCATGGAGGAAGATAGGATCCTAGTAGGGTTCCACCAACAATTTCAAAAAGAAAGGGACAAATATTGGCATGACAAACATATCAAGAAGAAAAATTTCAAGGAAGGAGACTTAGTGTTGATGTATGACAACAAATCCATTCAACATCCAGGAAAACTTAGAATGCACTGGTTAGGACCGCATGAAGTAAAATCTGTCATAGATGGGGGAACTATATAGTTGAAGGACTTAGGAGGTGCAGAAATCAAAGGGATGATCAATGGGAGTCGTATGAAGCTATACAAGGACATTCAACCACCCATAACTTGAAAGTCACCACGTAGTAAAAAAAAAAAAAAAAAAAAAGAATCAAGAGATCAAACGGTACCAACAGTGGTGCAGTGTGCTGAAAGGACAAGAAAAAAGAACACTCAGGAATACGATCCCAAGGAAGACAAGGCCAATGGTTAGTTCAAAGGGAAAAAAAGTGGGAAAGGCGACTATGGAAAAATAAGCGCTAAGTGACAAAGGCTAGTGGAATTGAATGCCGAAATAAATGAAGGGACATCACATTAATCGTGCCAACTGGAGACAACAAGGGAGAGTAATGGAAAGTACGAAGGAACTAGAGGTTCATTGAATCCGTAGTAGAGGTAACATCTTCAACAAGCTTCACACGATGCCCATACAAAGAAAGGATGCGGGATCAAAAAACTTATTGAGAAATTGGAGAAGGAAGAGAGAGACAAAGAATACGAAGCACAAAGCAAAGTTTACAGAGGGTGCATAGGCCATTGACATCGATGGACGAATGAATTTTACCACCATGGAACTACCAAAACAATCAGAACCAAGCCAGACTACTAGACAACCTAGAGTTAGGACCAAAGCACAAACACAATCGTAGGGAAGCGAACAACAACCATCACCACTGCCATAAGTCGTCAATGTGGATGAAATCCCATCACTAGATACGACACCAGGAAGCTCGACACTCATGGTAGAAGAAACCCAATAGATAACACCTGTGGGCATGGACATTGATAAGCCAAAAGAGGAGTAGGGCCGACAGAATGAGGACACAGGCAGTCAAGGGAAACCAGAAAACCCTAAAGAAGCCCCAAGAGTGGTCATAACCTATGAGAAGATTCCAAAGATCATGTAGGTGGCCCAAATCACAACAACATAAAAGATTGACTAGATTGTGTAGACAAATGATCAATATAAGAAGGAGATTGAGAATATTCGGGAGAAACTCACACCTACCACTCCACCAGAGGTAAGGGAGAAAAGGAAGCACGAGGAAACATAGAAGATACAGAAGATAGAACAACAAGTCCACGCAGTGGAAAAATTGTTTGAGAAAGAAATGCAAATATGTAAAAGGATGGAACAAGATCAATAGGTCTAGCAGTGGGACCAGGAAGGAGAAAGGATAAGTGCAACTATCCAAGACCTCAAGCAGACACAGAATACAATGTCCATCATGGAGCACATCAAAGGGATGCAAGACATGAAGATAATGTAAGAAAAACTCATCAGCGCGCAGACATAGGAAAAGGACCACCAGGATAAAATGGAACCACTCCAGGAGAGAGCAATAGAGGTCATTGCATGGGTAGAGGAAGCCAAGACATATATGGCACAAACCTAGGAAGAGTTTGCAAGGTTGAATAATGATGAGATTGCAGTACAGACATTGGATGCACTCAAGGAGAAGACCGCGTAGGATCAAATGCAAGAAACAAATATTAGGGAGAAGTTCCAAGTGATCACCAGAGAGATCGACGAAGCACACAGAGTTTAGGTTTCTCGGGACGAGCCACATGTCAGTGTTGGGGGCTTGTTGGAAGCAGGACAAAGTGGAAAGAAAGGTTATTTTGGGAAGGAAGGCATGCACAAGGAAAGAGACAACTGGAAGGAAGAGTAGCATGTGCACATGCATGGAAGACCTAACGACGTTGGGGTTAGGGTTTTTGCAATACAATGTAATGGATGGTGAGCTAGAAATGTATAAATATAGATACCTAGGTCTCATAGAGGGGCATAGAGAGTCAGATATAGAGGGTGTTGAGGAGAAGTCATGTTTGATATCTAACTATAACATTTTTCTATATGACCTAATTTTGTAAGTTGTTGAGATAGAGAGGAGTAAGGGGGGTAGATATCGAGGGTTAGATCACAGGCTAAGGAGCCTAGTGTGATATAATCCACCTCGTAACAAATCTCGACTTGAATAAGAAGAGTTGTAAAGTGCGTGATTCTGTAGTTTTGGAACTGCTATAATGGAAGAGATTAAGAGCCAAATCTTTGAGGATGTAGCCCAGGAGGGGGTGAACCACGGTAAAACCTGTGTTATATGATTGAATGCATGTATTTCCTTACTATTTCTAAGTAGATATTATTATGTTGAATGAAGGAGTTGGTTATATTCCATTCATAATCGTGAATGATAGTTTATTGTTTTACTAATTTAAATATAACTCTCAACGCACACTTCTCAGATCTCCACTCAATCCTGGGCTGCAAACACCTGAGTATTGTAGTCCCCCATTAAGACTATCTTAGGTGAGACTGTGCAGTGCACTCTGTGGGTTGCGTCTCCTTCTGGTTTACCAGGAGGGCCAATATTTTTAGAGGCTTTGTTGGAACCCAAGTAGACATGAACCCTGGGTCGATCAAGTTAAAGGTATAAACTCAGATAAAATATTAACCAATAGTCATATTGTTGGAAAGGATGGTGTAAGGGTGGATCCTATGAAAATTGAAGCTATGCACAATTGGCCTCGCCCTAAAACTCTTAAGAGTTTGTGTGGTTTATTGGGTTTAATGAGATGTTATCACAATTTTGTTAAAAATTATGGAAAAATTGCAGCCCCTATAACAACTGTCTTTAAAAAGAATGTCTTCAGTTGGACTCCAGCAACATACCAATCCTTCCATCCCCCCGGGGGTAGCTCAATTGGCAAGTGTCGTGATATAGCGTGTTATGTACGATGAGGTTTCAAGTTCAAATCCCCCCGACTTACCCGTGCCTACGGAAGGGGCATACGTATGGCACCTGGAGGTTATAGTGGTAGCGGTCGGAACCGACCCCATGTCACGCGAGTACGAGACCGACCCAGTTGCCGATTCCACCAGCATAGAAAAAAAAACAAAAACATACCAATCCTTCCAAGCCTTGAAGGAATATATGTTCACTACTCCTGCATTGAACCTACCTTATTTCACCAAGACCTTTGTTATGGAATGTGATGCATAAGGGAAATGAATAGGGGAAGTCCTCATGCAATATGGATGCCCTTTAGCTTTCACCAGTAAACAACTGCCAAAGCAACATTTGGGCTAATCAATCTATGAAAAATAAACGATGTCTATTTTGAATGTAGTGGATATTTAGTGCCCTTATCTATTGGGACAACACTTCCAAATTAAAATAGACCATCAAAGCCTTAAGTACTTCCCGAAACAATGCATTTCATTCCCAGAGAAAAAAAAATGGGTGACCAAGTTGTTTGGATATGATTGTGATATCATTTACAAAATGTTAAGGAAAATTTGGTGGTTGATGCTCTTTCCAAGAAATATCCAGAAGAAGGGTCCTATTTTCTCTCTCATTCATTGTCGTCGACTGGCTTCATGCTATTTTCTAGGAATGTTTGCACGACCACAAAATCTCTAGCCTCATCCCAAAACTACAGCATGATCCCCAAGCTACTCGAGGGTACTGTTGGCACAATGAAGAGTTTCTCTATAAAGGTCTCTTGCATTTAAGCAAACACTCAACCCTTAAATCCAAGGTTCTCTCTCAGTTTCATGCTTCTCCTATTGTAGGGCATTCAGGTTTTACAAAAACTTATGAATGGGTCAAACACTCTTTATTCTAGGAAGATATGAAACAGAAAGTCCGCACCTTTGTGACATAATGTGATATATGTCAACGCAATAAGGGTGAGACTGTCCAAACTCCTGGCACACTCCAACCACTTCCAATTCCACCTACTATTAGGACAGATATTTCTATGGATTTCATTGTGGGCTTACCCAAATCAGGAAATAAGTCAGTCATCATGGTGGTAGTGGATCATCTCTCCAAATATGCTCATTTATTTTCTCTTTAACACCCATTTACAACATCTACAGTGGCTGAAATTTTTCTGGATAATATCTTCAAACTCCACGGAATGCCTCATTCTATTGTTTCTGATCGTCATCCAAATTTTATCAGCAATTTATGGAAAGAATTATTCAGGCTCCAGGGAACCCAATTGTAGCTTATTACAACCTATCATCCCCAGACATATGGCCAAAGAGAAGTGGTCAACAAGTTTTTAGAAACATATTTGAGGTATTTTTCATCTGGCTGACAACATCAGTGGGTTCAATGGTTACCCTTAGCTGAATGGTGGTACAACACGTCTTACCATAAATCCACTCAGTGCTCACATAACTCCCTTTGAATCAGTCCACATATAGAAGCCACCATCAATTATCCCATACATGTCAAGAGTCTCTAAGGTTCAAAAGGTTAACCGCAATCTTACAGCCCGCATGACCATTCTCCATACTCTCAAAGAAAATTTGGTCATGGCTCATAACCGCATGAAGCAACAATCAAATCAAGGTTGTTTTGAATGTCAATTTGTTGAAGGGGACCAAGTGTTTCTCTGTCTATAACTGTATAAGTATACTTCACTCAAATATCAACAATGTCATAAATTGGCCCCCAAATTTTATGTTCCTTATACTATTCTCAAACATGTGGGACCAATGGCCTATCAATTAGCTTTTCCCAACAAATCCAAGATACATCCTATTTTTCATGTCTCCTGCCTAAAGAAAGTGATCGACACCAATTTCCATGCTCAGACCGGTCTTCCAGAGTTGGATGAATAAGGTTCCATTTGGTTGTATCCACAAGCCATAGTGGACCAACGAGAGTTTCGTCTCTGTCAGCGCACCATATAGGAAGTGCTAGTTCAATGGAATGATACTCCAACAGAATTTGCCACCTGGGAGTCAACTACTATTTTGCATAAATTTCCTCATCTTAAGCCTTGAGTACAAGGCTCTTCTTAAGGGGGAAGGGCATGTTAGGGACCTAACCTCCCTAACCCCTCACATAGATAGAATAATATATTTTCCATGTAATAAAGGCTGACATTAGTTAATAAGGCCTATTTAATAAATATGAACAAGTCAATGTACAAAGAACTAATAGAAGCTTCTGCTTCTAGAAATATCTTCATCCAGAATGTTCTATAGAATATAGAATTAGTATAAATAAGAGTAGGAGGTATGAGAAAGCTTTGTCTTGTGGATTATAATAATAGAGAATTGCTCTATTGGCGGTTGCCCCCTCGAAGAGTCAAGTGAAGATTGCTTCCATTTCAAAAAAGGTATCATTTTGGTGTGTTACTCTCTACATTTTGTTGTTCTATTGGTAATTTCTGTTATATTCCTGTTTCTGCTTAATATCACATAACTAGGTGCATAATAGTTTCCCTTAGGGTCTCATTCCCGTGATTATGAATTTTTCATCTAGTGGGAATTTGGGAGGTAACAGGTCCTAAGACTTCCTTATTTCTCTTCTCAGTATCATTTGAAGACAAACTTTGCTTTTCAGTGTTGTGTTTTCTCAGTGAGTAGTTTTTGGACTAGTTGCTTGTGGGTTCATATTTTATTTTTACTATAAATGTAGTTAGGTGGATGATTTTTCTGTTTTCCCCTTGCATTTCTAGTGTCTTTCCTTTGGCATGCAAACCTTTTTGATTCCTCAGCCTTGTTTTACCCAAGATGTCTACAACCTTCGTGTCAAAATTCCTATGTCGTGGTTTGACTATTGTCAATCTCTCTGTCCATTATATACTTGAAAAATGCTTAACACAATGTGCACGTCTTTTTTCATGAGATAAATGTGCAAACATGAGTTTACTGAATCCATGCCTTGATTTTTCGATGGCCAAACTCTTTCCTTTCGATTTATGGCTTGCATCCAGGAATATTAATGTGAAACTATTAAAGTTGTTGAATATATTTCATGCTAGAGATGAAGGTTGAATAAATTGTCCAATCTCTATTGATGCATCCAAATGCCTAAATAAATCATACTTTGAGCTTGGTGTTTCCTCATATGACAAGTGTATGTGACCTCCAACTAGCATGTCTAGGGTTTTTAAGGCCCTTCTTTGGAAGTTGTTTATGTATATGCTCAATTAATGAAGATATTTGAATTCTCGTTAAGTGACCAAGTTCATATGCTTTGGTGTTGGGGAATGGTTTTGGAAATGTTTATGAAAATTTGGAATCATTTTATTGCATTATTGTTTGTTTTCAAGTTATATGGATACATGGTATTTATTTCATTAAGTTTTTGTGTATAAATATTGTAAGGTCACCAAGTTAATGCAATTGTTATATGATGTTGAAAAGTCAACAAGAAACATGTGTCTAATTTACTTTTCCCTTAATCAAATTAGACAATAAATATTAATCTATTATCTCATTCATAACAAAGTGATTTGGAATTGTAACAGAATTAAGCGTAGTTAAGTGAGTTAAGCTTAGTTGTACTAGTGAGAGTTCAGTGAATTAATTATTCATTAATTCACAAACAGTGAACTCACATGCAACTGAAGATTCGCCACGGTTAACTACATGCATGTCAGTTCCAATGGACATCTAGTTGAGATAACAAGTGAAAGGGACTGTTGGATATCTATTGTGATTTGTTCACACATGCATTGGATATGCTTATGATCATGTGCAAACTAGGTAATTTGCAATGAATGATTTCGATTGTGAGAATTCGAATTGCAGAGATTGTGCAAAGGAGGTAGGCTGTATGGACATGGAAATTGGCACATGTATTTGCTAATTTGTGTATGACAGTGTGAGACGATTGTATTGTATTGAGAGCTCTTGGATTAGATTTTTGTATGAGATTGTTTCATGATTCATGATATACATAATATATGATAGTGGGGTTTTTAGCTTTACGCTTTCCCGGAAAAAATTCTGTGTTGTGTGCTCTTGATATTTCACTTTGTGATTGTGGTTGTGATCATGGTTTAATTTTCCACAAGAATAATAGTAGAAGCGATTCTATATTTAATAGTGGATGAAATTGTTAGATTAGGAGAATTGCAGGAATACATTAAGTGTATCAAAATTTCTACATGGTATCAGAGCCACGGAGGCCATGGAGCTATGGAAGTGAGGTGCGAACATAATCGTATTCTCGCAGGTCTCATCTCTAGTAGGTCACACCCTAGTACTGAAAACTACCATCATTTTCAGGAACAATAATTCTCGCACCCTAAACAAAGGCAGGGTGCGAACTTCATTGGAATTCTCACAGGAAAATACACTAGCAGGGTGCGAACTCCCCTCACCCTACAGTGGATTACAGTGAGAATGATCTGGATTATTTTCGACACGAAATGAGAGCGGAGATATAATAAAGAAATGAACAGATTTATCGCGTATATCTAGTAATATAAAATAAATATATCAGAGATGCAACCATAAACATAGAGATACAATAATACACGATTTCTATTAATGAAATAAATGTACAGAGACTGTAAAAATACAGAGTGAAAGACTCGCTAGAATGGTGACAGCTTATCTCTGAGAAGAGATGTGACGGTTACTCGCATTCATAATAAGATGGTTACAATGAGGCTCTGGAGGCCTTTTTACAATAATTGAGAATTCCAAAAGTCCTAGACATCCAAAAAGCTAACCCTAGGAGATGAAGTGCCAAAAGTCATGTGGGCCCCGTTTGGGTAAGTTGGTGCATCAACTTCCCGAGGTCGTAACTTTTGCATATGATCTCTGTTTTAGGCGTGTGATAACTCGTTGGAAAGGTATCATCGAGGAGATTCATTTTGGGGGCTCAATCATGCCTTTGGCTATCATTGATAACCTTGATCTCGAAAAACCTTCATTTAGACCCTCAAAATGGCCCCAGAAGTGAAAACCTGCTAAAAATAGTAAATTGCCAAAATGGCCAGAAACCTGTTTTGAGCCATTTGGAAAAGGTGGGTGGCCCCCAATATCCACCTGGATCAATCCTCCCTCCTTAGGAAGCAATGGTCTCCATTGCGTTGAGTTCCCAGGGGAGAGGGAAAAA
>JZKD02S1954165.1:508866-522241 GCA_000966675.3 Picea glauca | reverse complement strand
TTTTGAAATAACTTGGGTACTTTCAGGGTCAATGACCATCCCTTCATTGGATACAATGAATCTGAGAAACTTGCCTTGTTCTACTGCAAAGATAGATTTCTTGGGATTTAAAGAGATGCCATACTTACGACATTGTTGTAGAACAGATCTTAGATGAGCTAAATGATCTCCTTTATTTTTTGAGAAGACAATAACATCATCTATATAGACTACTACATATTGATTGATAAGACCGCGGAAAGAGATATCCATCGCTCTCTGAAAAGTGCCAATAGCATTTATAAGACCAAAGGGCATCTTTCTATAAGCATAGGTTGAGTACGGAAAGTGGTTTTCAACTGGTCCGGGGGGGACATAAGGACTTGGTTATACCCTGAAAAACCATCCAACAATGATAATATTTATGAACTGGATACCTGTTGGAGAATCTGTTCCATGGGAGGAACAAGGTAGTTGTCTTTATCAGATGCTTGGTTTAAATTTCGGAAATCGACACATAGTCAGATTTCACCACTTTTCTTCCTTACAGGGACAAGATTAGAGACCCACTGTGTATGTCTTACTGGGAAGATTATCTTAGCATTCAAAAGTTTGTTTAGTTCTTTCTTGACCGTCGGTTCAAGTTTTGGGTGCATTTTTCTTAGATTCTGTTGAAAAGGTTGAGTCAGGGGTTTCATGGGAATAATGTGTTGTATGATGTTAGGATCAAAGGTTTTTAGATCGTCATATGTCTAAGCAAAGACATCCTTAAATTCCTTAAACAACTTAATAAATGATGAATTTTCTTGCTCGGAACATCCCATTCCCAAATTAATGCATTGTGGGTTATCTTTAGTTCCTAGGTTCACCTTTTCGTGGGTCAAAGTAGAACTATTAGTTTTACAATTCACTGATTTTCTGAATTTATCATGCAAATCATAGAACATTTCTAATCTTACCATAGATTTTGGGATAGAATTTACCAGATCTGATGTTGATTCCAGAGATCTTGGGTCCGATATTACCGTAAAATTGTGAAGGTCTTCGTCATGGGTACCTTCATTGATAACTGCACCTTGGAAAGTATCTTCCATGTGCAGAAAAATGATGATATGTTGATCGTCATCGAAAACTCTCCAATTAGTGTTGTTTTCTGGGATGGATGGTTTGAAAAACAACTCGACGAAAAACACATTTGGAGAAAGGACTTCTGTAGGAAAAAATTTAGAGGTGACATTAGCTAACAAATCAGCCTCATAATTATTCAATCTTGGAATAGAATTAATGTTAAACGCAGAAAATTTGTTCATTAGATTCCATACCTCCGTTTGATATCTTTTCAGGTGTGGAGATAGGCAATGAATGGAATTCCTTACCTATCTGACCACAATTTTTGAATCACCAAAGACTATTAAATTCTTAACTTTCAAATCTAGTTCCTTTCTAAGACCTTGCAGGAGTGCCTCGTATTCGGCTGTATTGTTTGTGAATTCAAATTCTAACCGGCAAGTGATCAAAGTTTTGTTACCTGTTGGATCAATGAGCACACATCCTGTGTCGGCTCCTTCCTTAGACTTAGATCCATTGAATTAAAGAGACTAGATATGATTTTCATCAGCTGTATATGACACCTTAGAGAGGGCTGTTGACTTTGTGCATGCCATGAGTTCGGACTGTTGTTTCGGGTCAGTAATGGTCGAGGTTTCAGCCATGAAATTGCCGAAAAAAAATGTTCATTCCTTGCACTTTGGGTGAATTGGTAGAAACAGTAAATGGTTCATTAGGATCATTTAAATCAGTTACCGTAAGCTTGAGATAATGCTCACGATTGATCTTGATTCTGTTAGGATTTCCATTCTCTAGCAGCCACAAGTGAGACCAATCTGTTGCAAAGTAACCATGTAGCTGTTCGAACCAATCCCTACTTAAAAATAAGCCATATACTTCAAGGATATCAATGACAATAATATCAATAATCTGATGGACTTTAGGATTAGATGATAATCTGATAAGTACATTTTTCAATTCACCTATTACTTTAACACTGGTCCAATCAAGCTGAATAATTTTTAGACTGGAAGGTTGAACTTTAGCATTGATTTTTTGGCAGACAGGCCAAGGCATTACGTTTGACGATGCACCTGAATCTACCATACAATTATGTACATTCCTATTGAAAATTTCAAAAGTCAACAAAAAGGGTGGGACATTTCTGCAAGTATTTACAGCAGAAGTTTGTTGGTTTTTAGTTGCAGCCCCTAGAACTGTTTTATCTACATTTGTTACACTTTTAACAGTAAGGTATCTTTTATCAGAGGGTTCTAACGTTGTTTTAAAAAAGACTTTTTGAATTGTTTTAGGGCTATTTTCTGCAAATTTGTTGTTGTTCAGATTGTTGTTTTTGTTGTTTTCTGCAATATTTTGAAGCATCTTTTGCAAAAGAAAAGGAAATTTCAATAATTCATAAACATAAATATTAGCTCTAAGTTTTTTGAGATCCTCGATCAAATCATATTCTAGACTTGGAGCTGCTGAATTTTGTTTCATTTCAATTGATTTGGATTGTTTTTGAGGTGCACTAGTTCTAATTTCAGAAGAGGATTTATTCGTTGTTTTACTTCTGGTATTGTAAGGATGCACTGTTTCAAAATTGGCTTGAAAGATACTATCCGAAAAATGCCTGAAAATGTTGGGAGAGGATTCATCCTCTTCCACTACTTCTTGTTCAACCACGTCTTCAGGAATCTTGGGAGGAACTAAGTTATCATGTGCTTCCAGAATTGTCTGGATAGCATATTGCAGGCTTTCTAGATTTAGGCCTTCAGAATTTGAGTTAGGCCAGTTTGTGGGAAAATGCTTCCTAAAAGGGGGTTTGTAAGACCCTTTGCTTGAAGAAGCTTCTTCTGCTGATCTCTTTAAATCTATAACCTGATTTGAGAACTTCTAAATGACCTTATGTAAACTTTCAAGATCTGAACTATCTGATTGAATTTTGTTTTGGGGAGGTCTGGGAAGAATTTCTATTTTCTTCTTGGAAGATGAGGTAATCTCTTCCTCGCTACTGATATTGTCCTTTAGGCCGAGAATATCTTTCTCAATTTGTCTTGCCTCCTCAAAGGATTCCAATAATGTTGCTTTCTTAGACCTTTTCACCCAGATTGCTATGTTTTGGTGTAGGGATTTTGTGTAGTATGCGACGATAATATTTTCAGTAGGCATTGAATCCCCAGGGATTCGATTCTTTAATGTTAGAAACCTTTGATTAAAGTCTTTTATTTTTTCCTTGGGGTTCATTTTTAAACTAGAGAGTTTCATGACTAAGACTTCAGGAGATTTGTCGTCTCCAAATTTCTCAAGGAAACAAGATTCGAATCTTTCCCAAGATACAATGGTGTGGGGTTGTTGGTAAAAATACCAAGTAGAGGCATTGCCTTCAAATGTATATGAAAAAAGTCTACATACTACATCTTCATTTTCTATGTTTCGGAGCCTAATGGATGGCATGAATTTTTTAATATGATCCTCAACGATCTGCTTGGAATCTGGATCAAATTTAGGGAACCATTTCTCCAGATGTTTAGGCAAAGGATACTGGGGTCCAGGTATGGCCATTGCATATTGATCGAACCAAGGTCTGGCGGGATTATTCGGATTTTCCATAGGTGTGGGTGGTGTCGAAGGTTGAGATGAAGAACTGCCTTCGTCTGATAATTCTCCTCCTGAAGAAGAGGGAGATGAAGGAGGTGGTGATGGTGGGATATCGGATCCTCCTTCCGCAAGAGTGAGGGTGTGATCTAGATCCCCAGGGTTTAGGGTAAGACCAGTGCCTTCAATTTTCTCTCTAATATTGGAGAAGTCTAGTGGTTGATTCAATGGCCGACCTGGTTTTCTGATACGAGCCAAAGCACCGTGTGTCCTTAGAAGGGATTGACGAACAATTTCTTGTACGTTGGCTCCTTGGGGGTTTGGTGTTACCGGTTCAACCGAAATCTATGGATTTTCGTTTGATGTGGTTGTTGTTTGAGAGACAATGTTTTCATCAGAATGACTACTTGTCACTATAGGTGAGAGGGTAGGTGGGGGAGGAGTCTTGCGACCTCCATGTGCTATCAATAGTGTCTAGGCCCTCCTTCTAGCGCCATTTGTTGATGGGCGAAAATGACCGCTCGTCAACTGGAAGAGCGAGTCCAGTCTGGGGTTGTCTAATTAACCCAAGCCGTTTGGATTGACTCACTCTGATGGGTTTAATGGCTCCATTGGCTAATCTAAAGTACTAAAAGAAGCAAATAAATAAATAAAAGAAACAAAATAACTCACTAATTACTAATCATTGATATATATATATATATGTACATATATATATACAACTTATTTTCAATAATATTTACATGCAGAACTGTTTGTCTAATTTATATACATGTTATACAGTTTATGAGTTTTAATCTGAACTCACTAAAATCAATGTAAAATGGTTCTTTTGATGAAAGTAGATAAAGAAAGCAAAATGAACTATTTCTTTATTATTCGCTTTTAATCTCTATGCATCTGTAAGATTAAATATCAAAATACTATGGAAACATAATATAAAGACAGTGAAAACTAAACCATATGTAAAAGTTTCTATATTAAACAAACAAATAAAAGGAACAGACTAACCTACTTATCACTTGAAGAATATGCATCCGACATTTGTATGATCATGAATCATATATCCAGTCTCGAGATAAATCTGCCATGTCACTTCACGCTGTTTGGAGTAAATGCCAAACAGTATATTGACCACTGTATTTAGATAATAAAATGATAGGATGAAAAATAATAACTGTGATATATGAGAACTGCAATTAATTACAAGATAAATCTAATAGTAACAACTTCCTTTTGATCATTCAACAAGATTAAGATAAACCTTAATATTTGAATCGAACAATCAATCACTATTTTCATATAACTGAAGCATACAATTGTGGACTGTATGAAAGAAATTATCTTGATGACCTAATAATCTGTGAAGATGAAAACTATCAATAGTCATCAAATTATCAAGATAGACAAATCATAGACAACAACAATATTTACAAATAGTTAAAGCAAAGATGTAACATATGTTATGTCTAAATTCGAGTATAAGCTGTCCACAACTAGCCCCACGCCAAGATGTCTTGATTACAAAAAATAAAGGATTTTTAAATTTTTCATAAAGGTAACTATTTCCTCTTCTGAGATCAGATATTGATTACAAAAATAAAAGGGGGATTTAACCACCCAGATCATACTAAATCCTTTAAAGCTCAAAAACATTCATTTTTGTTTGTAAAAAAATGTATCAAAGATATGGCTAGCAAGTCTCAAAGATGCTCCAAATCAATTAGTAACCATGAACTCCTGAATATCCTGAAAAGAAAAGGAAAAATAAAGAGATTTAGATACATATTTAACCATTAATTTGCAAATTTCAAATTTACATAACTGGCTACAGAATTTGTTGATTCTGTAGCTGGTTATTTTAGTAAATGAAATCCAATTTATTGAATGAATAAAACCATCTTATTTATTTAGTAAATCACCCTATTTTAAGATAAAGGAATCATACCTCTAACTGTAAATCAAATCGTATCAGATGATATTAGAATCCACTATTGTTGTTGCAGCCTCAACGCTTTTAAATGTTACATTCCCTGTAGTCTTCATACGTTTCTCTTTTCCTTGAAAGACAAACTCGAGCCTATGGTTTTTACTTGTTAAGGCATCGATCTGATCAGTGAAAGCCTTAACCTGTGACTATAGGATAGGTACATCAGTGTAGTATTTATCAATCCAGAATAGGCAGACTTCACACTTCAAATGTGCGACAGTCTATTGGGAATAACCATGATTTTAAATCGGAACATCTTCAACATGGACTGTAGATTCATTACCAATTTAATACTAGGAAAATCTACATTATGTTTCAGACAGGGAGGTAGATTGTCCACAAAGTTGTAAGGCCGATCAAGGTGTGGTTGGAATGAAAGAGGGTCTTCTTCAGCGAGGAACCTATTGATTTCAGAGTCCGAACTCTCATGAATATCGATCATCTTGATTGAGCTCATATGAGGGTTTGACTTGTTTCTAAGCTTCCTCGAGATTAATCTTTCAGCTCTCTTATTTTTAAAATTTAAATCAACATGGAATTTAGATGTCTTTCCTGTAGGTTTATTTGAAAATTTAACAGAGTTGTTAGGCCATGTAACTTTCTCATAGGCCTGCTCAATAACCTTTGGATCAAGCAAGGGTTTGCTGTAGGAGGTCGATACATAGGCCTGGGTAGGTGAGAGGGGCACTATAGGATATATTAAGTTTTTTTCAATCACAGACTTGTCGATCTCTTCAACATTGGGGTTAGAGAAACTGTTTCTGATTAAAAACAAATCCCAATTATCGTTCTACAACTCTAATTGTTGTGCAAGTAAAATTTTTACTAAGCCATGATGGAAGAGGATCGAGTCTGATCGTTGCTTTCGATACCTTTTTCTCATTTTGTAAAGGCTTCTCAATAAAAAATGAGGCATGTTTAAAGGAAACCCCATGAAAATCATGAGCAGACACAGATGGTAAAGAAACACCAGACCAAAATGTCCTTCACAGGTGAAAAATTGTTTTAACACAACAAGAAGACCGTGCCATCGAGATTTCAGTAAGGATATGGGCATACCTTTGTCACATCCTTTTATCTTCCGAGATGTAAAGAGAAGACTCCAAGGGACCTCTTCTACTGTTTCATTTTTGAACCACCTTTGACCAGTCGCAGGGAGTCCTGTAGCTTGGCTCAAGAAATCCTCTGTAATATCGAGTTGAACATCACCCATCTTAGCTCTACACCCATTGAAGGAGAGAGCAAATTCCTGAGCAGTTTTTAGATTGAAACCCTGGAATTTTCTAAGGAAAACGAGCCAACCATTCCTCTCAAGGTCCTCTCTAGCATTGTCGTATAAGAGCAAAGTTTGAGTGCCATTAGGTTTGACTCTAAAAACAAGAGCCATATTGAAACAATGGGCAGGCAATCAAACACAGTGCGTAGGTAGGGTTTGTGAGAACAGACCAGAGCCATACCTTGAGCCCGAGAAACACCAACAGTCTATAGTGTATGGGGAGAAAATACATAACGAAAAGACAGGAATTCATTTGAAATGAGTGTGAGGGGTGTTGCAGAGCTCGAGACCAAGTCTTGAAATGATGATCCGACTGTAATCGTATTTCCACCTCTCATAAAGTACAACCATGACCAGAGCATTAAAATGCAAATAAGTGTGCACTATAGTGGGTTCGATCATAAGGTTTGGTAGAATGAAAATTGTAAATCAAAACCTAGTAATGAGAAAACATATGACCAAGAATCACAAAAAAAAAACCATATCAATACTCAAATAAAAAAAAAATCTTTGTTGATATAACTTAGAATCCCCAAGCATGTTTGGCATTCAAGGAATTGAAACAAAGAGAATAGTGTTCAAAGAAAAGAAACAAGGCTTCATTAATAAACTGTAGAGACATTTTTCCTTTCGTAAATTTTTGAATAGAATGATAACACAGTCGTAAGTTTAAATGCTTTGTTTTCATGCTTTCATTCATGAATGAAGCATGAAAACAACGACAATAGGGAAAACTGAAAACTTACAATTGTCATTTTGAAAATTGCTTATGAAGAACAAAAAAATGGATTACCCCAATTAGGCAGCTACATATACCATTTAATTGATATAAAAAGTTAAAAATATGTTGGTCTTCCAACACAGCCCCAATAAATACCTCAGGTGAGACTTCACTTGCATGTAGGTGATGCCAAGAGGGCCGATGTCTAAAGGGTTTTGTTGTTCTAGATAATTTGAACCTAAGGTCTTACAACCACATGCAATGCCAACAAATGGTTCCATTGTCGTGACCCAAAATATGTGATTGAGGGAATGTTTTGGAGGATGACTAAGAAAGATGTATCATAATGGTTAGAAGGGTAGGAACGATATTTTTTTTCGAAAAGATAATAGAAATCCTCGGTTGAGTGACGAGCAATGGATGCAAAGGTATGTGTACACATAGTTGTATGAAATTTTCTTTGGCGAATTTTCGATTATTCTGACTGAGTGGTTAGAAAGAATAGTAGAAAACAATGGAAGGTACCGAACCGCAACATCGAGGAATTGGAATCTTGAGTTGGTAATATAATTGAATTATGTAAGTAATCAAACTCCTCTCACATTTGATTTCTGGCTAGATAGTATATTAGGAGGATATATTGCATAATTTGCAGTAGATTGTATTGAGTCATACATGTTAGAGTTACTTCACACACACCTAGGATTTATTTTTCCTAAGGTTTTTCCTTGTTTATTATTCATTATTCAATATCCTATATTTTATGAAGAATATTCCTCTAGGGATAATATTCTCTTCAGTTTTCACTTCAGTTTGATTAGTTGGGTGGAGTCTAGATGCTACATTGGTATTGTCACCATGAAAAATTGGGATCATCACCAACTAATGCACATTTTCCTTGGGATCATCACTCGACTAGCACATTACCCATGATTCCCTGATATCCTCCTCACTTCACTATATTTCAGTTAATTAATTGAATACTGATAGACTAGTTAACTCAGCTAGGTGGCAGTTCACTTCTGTAACTGCCCGAGAGACTAGACTAGGTGGCAGTTTACTCCCGTAACTATTGGTGTGTGTCCATATCACTCTAGACCACCACTATGGCACATTGGATTCTCCTCCATTTCACATTGGTTTAGTTATATAGAGTATATGATGTGTAAATTATTCATTATTCATACAGTTAACGATAATTCTTCCATTCTTTCTCTCTTGCTTCTTTCTCAATTTCTCTCTACAAATGTGTGTGTTATTTTCTAGATATATATATATATTTTGTAGGTTCAACACATTTACATAGTATCAGGTTTGATGGACTGCTAAGAAAAAGAAACACCAAATTATTTTTGCAGGTACCAAAGATTGAAGACAACGGAAAAATTGAATTCGCAAAAGAATTCATTCTTACACCTTACAATTAATTTTCATGGAAGGAGAAGATGATCATGCATATTTAAAGCAGAGGATTGTACAGGTTAACCATAAACACATAGACATAACCGACATGATCCATAGAAAAATCCAAGTATCTAAATCGAATGGATGAAGCAGTCATAATAATTTGCAGTCTCATTTCTCTCGATCTCCTTTTTCACATATCTTCCTGTAAAACCCCCAATGAAGCCTGGACCACCATGGAAGGTTTCTTTGGAAAATAGGATGAGATGATGGGACACATTCTTGAGGTGGAATTTATCACATTGGATCCAATAATCTTCGACAATGTCCAAGATTTATTTACAAAATATAAGGATTTATTGTCGCAACTCAAGGCTTGCAAGGTTGATAAATCTAACGAGGAGAAACAAATGGTTCTCACCATTCTCTCCAAAATTGGTCCTGAATTCACAGTGATCATATTCACATTCTATTCAGTCAAATTCACCTCTGGATCCACCTGTAAGATGCCTTCTCTTGAGGAATTTATCGAATCCTTGACACAAGAGCAGATCAAGCTCATCAACATGGGAAAAATTAAAGGCCCAAAGGCGCATGCACTTACTGTGAAATATGGAAGTGATCATCAATATCATAAATCTAAATATAAATAAAAAAGGAAAACACATGCAAATCCAAAGAAGGAAGGGTACTCAAAACCCTTCACCGATGCCTTTGGATCCAAAGGTGGAAAGGGAAGAAAACGGGAGAAATGCACATACTTCCATAAAGGATTCCATCTAGAATCTGCATGCATGCAGAAAAAAATATATATAATTACTCAAATACTTAAACAAAATAAACTTGGAGATCGCATCCCCGAGGGTTCCAAGAAGAAGAAGCCAGAAGATCAGAATCCCAAGAAAGGCAATTCTAGCCATGCATTGATTGCCATAAACTCCTCTCCTGATGCTTGGATCATAGATTCAGGAGCATCACATCACATGGCTACACAAAATAAGTATATTATTCATTAGATGCATTCAAAGGTCCTCCTATTCTGATGGGGGACAACTCTCCAGTCGAGGTCACCGACAAAGGAAGGATTGAACTCACCAACGAAAGCTTGGAGAATGCGTTGCACGTTCCCAAACTTTTCATCAATATTCTCTCCATGTATCAGATGAAAAATTACAGCACCAAAAATAAATTCATATTCACACCTGATGCAATGGACATCTATGACATGCAAAACAATTCAAGGCTTGCTACCGGTGAGGTAAATCATCAATCTAGATTGTATACATTTTATGAATTTATTGAACCAAATTATGCTTTACTGCTTACCCATGCTGATGGAAGTAATAGGATATGGCACGAAAGGTTTGGGCATTTGAATTTCAGATATATGAAACAACTTAGCAAGCAAGTATTGGTTGATGGTCTACCAGACATCCATTTCTCCAAAGGAATCTTTGAGGGATGTGTTCTTGGAAAACACCCTTAAGAGAAATTTGACAAAGGAAAGACTCAAAGAGATTCCTCTCCTTTAGATCTGATCCATAGTGACCTCATGGGACATTTTATACTTCCATCAATCAGCAAAGTGAGGTACATGCTCATTTTTGTTGATGATTTCTCACACTTCACGTGGATTTTCTTTCTCAAGAAAAAATCAAAGGTCTTTCAACACCTCACAGATTGCAAAGCCCTGGTTGAGACACAGTCGAGAAATAAAATAAAAGTCCTCCGAACTGATAATGGGGGAGAGTATGTAAACCATGAGATCCATAATATTTTTCATGAGGCATGGATTTAGTTGCAACACACATTTCCCTATACTCCGCAACAAAATAGAGTTGTTGAGCGGAAAAAAAATATCTGTAAAAGAGATGGAATCTTGCATGCTACATGCAAAGTAACTTCCATAGTGATTATGGGATGAAGCACTTAATTGTGCAACCTACATCCAAAATAGATCTCCCCATATATCTGTCAAGGACAAGACCCCCTATGAGGCTTGGAGTGCAGCAAAACAGAGTTACTGAGTGGAAAAATAGATCTCTAAAAGAGATGAAATCTTGCATGCTACATGCAAAGTCACTTCCACAAATATTATGGGCTGAAGCACTTAATTGTGCAACCTACATCCAAAGCAGATCTTCCCATAGTTTTGTCAAGGATAAGACCCCCTACGAGGCTTGGAGTGGCCTCAAACTAGAAGTGACCCACTTTTGTATTTTCGGTTCACATGAATGGGCCTGGATTCCCTCTGAAAAGAGGAAGGCACTTGATCCAGAGAGCACATAGTGCATTTTTATTGGATACCCCAATGGTGTGAAGGGATAAATAATCATTGATATTTCCTTGGATTGGCTCATCATTGAGAATAGTGTCCAATTCGAGGAAAGTGTCTCTCATGTACCTCATCAGCCGCATGCAGACACCTTTGTTCTTCCACCTGTTAGAGATAATGAGCATGCACATGTTGAATCTTCTTCAGATGAGAGTTCTGATTCATAGGATTCAAATGATATAGATATAAAGTCAATACATTCAAATGCAGAGTCAGTGCATGCAGATGCAGATGTAGAGATAAAGTAGAGGTCTAAGTAGGCCCAGAATACTCTTCAGGATGCATGGGATCTTGTTGGTCATCCAACCGATACTAGGAGGAATCGATTTGATTTAGAGGAGCCTCCTCTTGAGCTCACTACCACTAAACCATTTCCACCTAGGCATATTTTCTTGGTTCAGTCTTCAGATCCATAGTCTTATGGCAAGGCTATTGGAAATCCGCCATGCAAGAGGAGTACAAATCCCTCCTTGAGAACCGAACTTGGGATCTGGTTCCCCTTCCTTCAAGAAGGAAACTTGTCAGGTATAGATGGGTACACATTACCAAGAGTGCATCAGATGGAAAAAATAGCAGATACAAAGCCAGGCTTGTTGTCAAAGGCTTTTAGTAGGTGCATGAAACTAACTATGATGAGACCTTCTCTCTAGTAGCAAAGATGGATTCCATATGTTTGGCACTTGCCATTGTAGCAACCAAGGGATGGTTAGTCCATTAGATGGACATGAAGAATGCATTTCTTCACAGTGATCTCTCCAAGGAGATCTATATGGAGAAACCCCAAGGATTTATACAGGATTCATCTTTGGTAAGTTGACTGAAGAAGTCTCTTTATGGCCTCAAGAAGGCTCCAATGGAATGGTATTCCAAGATGGAGTCCCACCTACTGTCACATCAATTTTTACATTGTAAATCAGACCCAAATGTGTACATGCTCAGGACAACTGATTCACTTCTACTCCTAGTTTTGTATGTTGATGATTTGTTGATCACTGGTTGCTCGACTTCATAAATTGTTGTAGTCAAGAGGATTATACATGAAAGGTTCTTGATGACATACATAGGTCCACTACATTTATTCCTTGGACTCGAGATCAGTCAGGATGCATCAGGCATCAAACTGTCTTAGGCCAATTATGCATGAGATCTCCTTAAGAGATTTCACATGACAGACTAAAAGTCTGCTACGAATCATTTCCTATCAGGAGTCAAAATTGAGGATGGAAGGGACACTCCACTGGTTGAAAACACACTGTACAGAGAGCTAGTGGGGATATCGTTGTATATCACACACTCCAGAATAGACCTCTCCTATGCAATTGGCGTAGTTTTCAAGTTCATGCAAGAGCCGCATGAGCTACATTGGAAGGATGCAAAGCGTATATTATCACTGAAATTTCATCCGCACATGGTTACAAGAACTCAGCATCCTAAAACAGTGATGAAGTCATCCATGGACCTGAATTAATACCAAAGCATTCATAAAAGGGTCAAAAACTATACAAAGTAGTGAAAAATTGAAGAGCACTATGCAGACATTGGGCAGGCATGCACATGTGTGAAACAGGAACACAAAAATCATGCACATCCGCACGATGCACAATTATTATTGCAAAAAGCCATGCACCTGCTAAACAATGCATTTATGAGAGTGGTTGGCCTCCCACCCACTTATGGTTCAGCTCCCAAGCCGATTTGACCCTCAAATCTGGACTAGATTCGACTGGATGGCTGGTCAAAGACCTAGAAATGCCATAATTAGCCTCTCTTCACACTACAAAGCAGTTAAACAATAGCTCAAAGGAATTCTATAAAAATTCCATGGATGCACCCAATTTTTCAAGGAATTCAAAGTAATGTTATGCTACCTCTATTCTCTTGAGGAATCCATCCTTGTCAAGAGCATATTTGCACCATTGCATTAGACAATCCATCTCACCCATTGAGTGGATTTGTAAAGAGTTCTTTCATCATTTTCCATTTTTCTTTGTTGTAAGAAGAGCTAGCTAGTGGGGGTCCAAGAGC
>JZKD02S1954165.1:482042-508342 GCA_000966675.3 Picea glauca | reverse complement strand
GGAGAGGACAACAAACCTTCTTGGGACTCCTCTTAGTTTACTTTTTCAAACACATCTTAATATTGTAATGGGCCCATACATGCCCACATGCTACAAAGATAGGATAGTGTTTGAACTTTTTCTTTCTTAGATCAAATCACTAGGGAAGTTTAAAGGTTTTGTAACGGGCCCATACATGCCCACATGATCAATCTAGGATAGTTTCAAAGCTTTTCTTAGATTACATCACAATAGGGAGTTAAAGGGATAGTAACGGACCCACATGTCCACATGCTAGCTTCCTAGGGACTTTTGAATTATGCAAGGTTGTACCAAAGACACTTAGTTAATTAGGTAATCAAACACTTGTAAGGACCAAGAGAAGTCCACATGCAGCAAGGAAAAATATAATTCACTAAAAATTGGCTCACTTTCACTCACACACAAAAGTCACTTATCACTCACATAGCTTCTCAAAACGTGGAGGTCAAAGTAAGTTTCCTCCAAAGGGATTCCGAAAATACCCCACCCTTTTCTTGACAAAACTATCCACTCCCATTTTAATCAACGAGGTTGGTTTGCACCCCCAACCTCCCGAAACAACTACATATAAAAATATTTCTAAAAACTCACTAAGTTTTCCTCCACAGGAGGTGCCACAAGAATTTTTTTAGTTTAGGTAGGATTTCGGGGATAGGAATCCAAATAACTCCCCGTTATCTGGTTCTCACATTGTCAAAACCATAGAAGTTGTCAAATAGGGAACTGGAAATCCTCCAATTCAAGTATTCCTAATACCATAAGGCAGGGAGATACCCATGAAGGGTTGAAGGCTGAGGTCTGGTTTTTCTATGTGTCCCCCCTTGAGGCACCCACCTCTTGGACGGGATCCAGCCCGTGACCCATTTCTTAGGCCAAAAATCTAAATGTCGCACTTTGACTGAGGTACCTAGTGACCAAATTTAAGACATCTACCCAGGTGGCAATTATGGGCTGCAATTGCACCTTGATTGGGTTTTGTGTGGCTATTGGGAAATATCGCCAGCTCTTTCGGGATATGCCCCCTTTACCCCTCATTATAACCAACTATTTCATCCTTCACTAGTTTCTCTTCCAGTGACTTCAAACCCCACTGTTGAGTACTATTGGAAGGTCCAGTTCTATTTGAGAGGAAGGAAGTTACGTCTTCTAGGACACGAGAATTTGTTTTCTTTTGATTCCCCATGTGGACAAAACCCACTTACCCATATATATGCTTCTTTTTCAAAAAAAATTATGTATGATGCACATCTGATTACAGTTTGATTTGGATATATATATTGTGTAAACATTCAACACAAAGGCTCTTATTTCTATATTACTCTCACCACTCTTTGCACACATTCACGCAGCTAGTCGGAAATCATAGGGGACCCATAGAACCCTCATCATTCATGACGCTTTCTAAACCTCCCTCCTATCTTAGGGGGAGTGTCTGGTCTTTCCCACTCATCGACACCTTCTTCACACACTCTTGTGAGTGCTACTATTTTAGGATCAACTTTGCTTGGTTCTACATTACTTGGGTCCACTTCCCAAGGTCATTCATTCACTCGCTCTCCAGTACACGAAAGCGGGGGACCTACTTCCTCTCAAGGAGGAAGCACCAACCCACCTAGCCCCCCTCAAGGGCCAGGTTCACAACACACCCACACCATGGCCGGAGCTAATCCTCCCCCCCCACTACAGATGCCATATTTGGCCTCTCTCAACATACCGGATATCAGCAAACTCACCAATGATCCTATATTGCATGATCCCACATGGCCTGCAATGCCCACCAAACTACCTTCAGACATACCAAAGTTTGAAGGAAAGGCAGGCAATGACCCTGCCAACCATGTCATGACCTTTCACCTATGGTGCTCCTCCAATAGCATTATGGATGATTCCATCAGACTGCGATTATTTCAATGCACACTCACTGGCCCATCAACCAAATGGTATGTCGAAGAAAAATCAGGGTCCCACACAACTTTTGAGTCCTTGGCTAAAGCATTCTTGACCGTCTTCCAATTACCAATCTGCCACGACAATGGTCTATAACTACTTTCTAATTTCAAACAAACCTCAGCCACACATATCGCTTACCACATTCACAAGTGGTGTAGGTGACGTAGTTTGTGCAAAGCAGAAACCACCAAGCAACAGTGTCTCGACTGGTTTCTTAGATCACTTGTCTCTCTACTCGGTAAGGATGTAGCTTCCACCTTCCCTCAATCTGAAGAAGAAGCCATCAGTAAGGCCCAACAGTATGACCTCATCTATGCATAGTCAGGGTACTTATACACTGTACTGTCTGATCTTCCAAAACCTGTGCCATTTGGCCAAGACAAACCTGGGATGTCTCACTCCGCAGACAGACTGATTGGTGCCACCACTCACCATGGTCCAAAACCCCAACCACCACCGATGTATGGAACACCTCAATACCCATCGGCATACGGGGGCACTTCTTATTACCCACCACCCCCTTATCAACAACCATACCCTGTTGCTATACCTCCACCCATCAGTGGACCACTGCCAGCACCCCCCATACATCCACCTATTCAAACAAACTTTGGTACCCCCTCTACCTCAGCTTATAGTACTAGAGAAAGAACTACGCCTTCCTACATACCTTATGGATCGTTACCACCACAGAATCCATACTTCCCATTTCCTAGTCCCCCACAACCTATAGCTCCCCCACATCCTCATGCGGGGGTAAATTTTGTTCAACCCTCTGTTGTTCAGCAATACAAAAATTTTAAACAGCTGAATACGACCAATCCAACCCATCCATTGAACAATGCCTAGAAGAAAGGAAAGAACAGGAATAACAACAACCCAGGTCAAGGCGGGAATCAACCCCAACAGAACCAACCTACTGGGGGCAATCAATACCAAGACCCCCAAGGGGGAATGAATACCAATATACCACACCAAGGGAAGAACAACAATCTTCGAACTAACTTTCCTTGCGCCATATGTAATGAGTATGGACATTACACTCATCATTGCCCCCAAATTCCTGACCTCCAATGGATGAGGGCATCCATGCACTCACATGGCCCTCTGACACCAACTGCCCCTCATCAAGCCCCACAACAATACGTGCAACAACCCCCCTAGATGTACTATAGAACTCCATTCCATACTAAGGTGTGATGACTACCCAACAAATGATCAACCTTACCCCACCACAAATGGGGCAATATGCAACCCCGGGTGCCACTCAACCCAGGGATTCGGTTGATTGCATTATCTTCCTCACCAATGAAGAAATCCTTCTGCAAATTCACAGTCGTCAATATGGTATGCCTCCCGAATCTACCCCAACCACCTCAGAAACATAGCCAGTTACCACAGGACAACCATTGATGATTCCACGTCCTAACGCGGAACCCATTCCTCGCATACCACATATGCCTTTACGATGGAATGTCCATAACCCTCATGCTAAGGCTTCTCATAATTATAGTCTGGTTGATGACTTAGCCCAGTCTCCTACAGCCATATCTGTATTGGAGGTCCTCCAAACCTTCCCATCACAGAGAAAATCCTTTCTTTCTACCTTGGGGGAAATCAACACAGCTGACACCCAGCTGATCACATTTGATTCAGATAATGGAGAACCACATATTCCCGCCCAAGTAGCCTTCCAGATACCAGTTAAGATCTGGAACAACACATTTTATCGGTGTATCATCGATGAAGGTGCATCCACCTGCATCATGTCTAAAGATGTATGGTAGAAAATTGGCTCCCCTGAGCTAGTACCCTCTACCATCACCCTTCGAGCTTATGACGGTCGACCAACATCTTCCACAGGGATTTGTCAAAATGTCCCCATAGAACTTGGGGGAAAAACCATCCTCATTAACATTGAAGTTATTGATTCCCAGCTTGATTACAATATCCTATTCGGACGCAAATACATGTATTCTATGAAGGCAGTTGCCTCTTCCATGTTTCATACGATGATGTTCCCCCATAATGGGAAGATTGTCACCATCGACCAACTTACACATTACGAGCCTAACCATTCCGCCAACATCGATAACATCCTCCCCCTTGTTCATGTTAGCTCAAATGATTTTCCAATTGCCAACAGTGGCCCTAGATTATTCCAAGACCCACCCATGTTGGGCACTTGTCAGGGAACACCACCATCCCTAAACCCATATTTTTCATCACAAGTGTGTGTAATTTCCTCTAAAGGAAATGACATGGAGGATACCCTTCCTCCTAGGAAGGCTTCTATCATATCTAATATCCCACTAGTCGCAGAGCTCCCCCCTCATGAGCCTCCTACGAACTCATCGATCCCACCAGTCCACAATTCCTCCTCTCCCCAAGGACATATCCCATTTTGGGAGATAGTTCCCCAATCCATCACCCAAATTCCCTTGTTTTACCCTCCACCAGGCATCAAATCTTTCCAGGTAGATGCAACGCTCACCCTACCTAATATGGTGTTAGAAACCCCAGTTTGTTATTTACACCCACCAGAAACGGTCCCTCGACCATCCCTTCCCCCCAAAAAAGAAGGAATCCCCATGACGATTCCCATACTTACTCCCACCACACCCCCACATACTAACCCCCCTACCACAGCTGGGGGCAGGAGAAATAAGAAAGAGCCCACAGCTCCACTTCCTCCACACATCCAACCTCCTTACGCACTATGTGAGAATGATGGACACCCAACCCACAAATGCCCATCTCTACCTGAGTTACGGAACATAATTCCACTCAATCCAACACCATCACCACTCGCCACTATAGCAAGTACTGTCGCTACCTCCCCTAACTCAAGTAGCAAAGGGTTGCGAACCCAATTCGCTTGCGCCATATGTTTAGATTATGGCCATTATACACACCATTGCCCATCTATCCCATAAGTGCACCACACATTAGTCGTGGCATGCCACACATATCTTCCTGAGTTTCCTCCGACACTCCATACCAATGCTCCTGTGAATGTGATTCATTATACTTCTTCATCAATCCTTGAGAAAAGGGGAAGTACATGTCCTCCCCCCAAATTACCACTCGATCGTCCATAGTGTCAGTAACACTGGGATGGCATTATGGACCCACCATCCATATCTAAGCCCTTTTTTCCACTTTCATTTTTTTGTAAAGGAGCCCATAAGCTCTGTCTTTCGAACCACCTTCGGCCTCTTATACAAACATTTCCATCTAATGATCATTTTCCCATTTTCCCAGTAGAGCATCTGCCCATGACACACTCAGGTACGCATGCACATATTCAAAATTATCAAATAAATGCTCATATGTTTGATTCTCTTCAGATATTTTTCACGTCGGGTATTTGGTTTTCATGTGTGCAGGTACTTGGTCATCATACATCAACACAACCCCTTCAGGTATATACTCAACACTGGCATGTAGTCATTCCCTTTGAATCTCACTTACATTTCCAGTCACACCCTCTGACATTTGCCTCTAGGATCCTCATTTCCGGCTCTACAGTAACCACACCTCCATTTGCATATTCGGTACTGTCACCTGGTAGCACTCTTACCCACATGAGTTGTCCCATTCATAGCACCCTTTTGCGCTTTTGACACTCATGTTTTTTTTCAAAAACCCTTTAGGGATGGGAGTCCCGATAGTCTTACATCATGTCACGAATCAACCACATACTCCTTCTCCTCATTTTGCTAGCTTTCTCACATGGATTCCCAGATTATCTCTTCACGGTTCTATTTTTTGGCTACACCTCTGCAGTATCATGAACCCTCCATTTCATCCACAATCAGTTTTCCCATCTACAAATTTCCCTTCATTTCACTTACCTCATACAGAAACCCACCCATGGGGCCCCCACCCCCCATTAGTTCTCTGAGCAAACTATTCCCTACCCAGGCCAATCATATCACATTGGGGCACCTGTTTCTATATTTGTACACTTATCCCAAATTATTCTTTATTTATTGTACAAACATCGTTGTTTCCAGTAGTCACATTACCTTTTTGTCGTCACCTTTGACGACCTTCTTCCCTTTTTGACCAACCGCAACCCATGTCACCCTTGGTTGGAGCACTACTTATCATCCACCCTTGTTGGCATCGTCCATATCTTCAGAGTATCCCACAGGCCACTTACCTCTGCTCTCTAAATTTGTTCACCTTATCCCGCCTCTGGCACAACTTATCCCCGGTCTTATCGTCCCCCTCACACTTGACCTCGTTGAATGGTTGCGACCACTTTTTATCTCACATATTCTCCAACCAAGGGTAGTCTTGAGTCTTCCTACATATTGACTTCATCCATGTACTTCCTCCACTTCCCCACCTCACCAAGTAGATTTCATGAAGTGATTTTCTTCTAGGAGTCGCGTCCCCCTTTTTGTCGACATCAGCACAATTTTCCAGAAGGGCGACAGTATCTTGATTCTCATTACCCACTCAATGAGAGATATTGGACAGTATAGGGTGAAACACCATTTATCCTTGTTGTCATTGACCCCCATAACATTAGACGCCAACACTTTCTCATGTTACGGTGGGTCTTACTTTGCGACTATTGCAGTTAGTTCTTTCATTTGTCAAAGACCTCTGAACTTGGCTGGGCTATCAATGCCCACATAGTCGGTGATACTTATTACCACGATCACTGCCTACTATTTAGAGTATGTTCATCTGCAGAATTGTCTTATGCCTTTATCACGACCTCCCCCGAGGGCACTGTAGTTGTCTACACCAACACTTCAGTCATCTTTTTTCAGAGTTACATGACACGAGCATGGGGCATGCCTGCCTCGTTTGTACACAGTTTTGTATTTTACACACCTCATGGAAGGTTGGGTCCTACCGGTTCCTTTTTCCCTCCAACGGATCGCTCTGGATGATCCCACTATTTCTCTCTCTTACAACAACATTCTCAGTAGAAGAAACATTGATGGATTTCGGCTATACGTATGCTCCTAACCTCATCCATCAGGGGGCATCTGTTATCACTGAAATTTCGTCCGCACATGGTTACAAGAACTCAACATCGTCAAACAGTGATGAAGTCATCCATGGACCTAAATTAATACCAAATCATTCATAAAAGGGTCAAAAACTATACAAAGTAGTGAAAAATTGAAGAGCGCTATGCAGACATTGGGCGTGCATGCACATGCGCAGAACAGAAATGCATAAATCATGCACATGTGCATGATGCGCAACTATTATTGCAAAAATCCGCGCACCTGCTAAACGACGCATTTATGAGAGTGGTCGGCCTCCCACCCACTTATGGTTCATCTCCCAAGCCGATTTGATCCTCAAATCTAGACTGGATTCGACTGGATGGATGGTCAAAGACCTAGAAATTCCCTAATTAGCCTCTCTTCACACTACAAAGCAGTTAAACAATAGCTCAAAGGAATGCTATAAAAAGGCCATGGATACACTCCATTTTTCAAGGAATTCAAAGTAATGTTATGCTACATCTATTCTCTTAAGGAATCCATCCTTGTCAAGAGCATATTTGCACCATTGCATTGGACAATCCATCTCACCCATTGAGTGTATTTGTAAAGAGTTCTTTCATCATTTTCCATTTTTCTTTGTTGTAAGAAGAGCTAGCTAGTGGGGGTCCAAGAGCCCTCCCTTGGAGGAAGAAGGGATTCATAGTCCCCTTTCTTCTTGGTGTATTGTTTCACTAATAGATCAGCCTCAACATTGGTGACATGGGTCTTATGGTTATTTTTATTTCTATGTCCCTATGCTCATGAATTTAGTTGTTATTGCATTTCTTAGTTTAATTCTTAATTGTAGTTTTTATTTTCTTTCCCTAACTCTTTTCCTTGCAACTGTCCTGCTCAGCAGACCCAACTGAGCTTGTAAGCACCTCTATTTTGCTCACTAAGGTGACAAAAGAGGTGCAACAAAGTATCCTTCAATACATACAAGAAACCATCACCTTTGGGATTCATTATGCATCAGAATATAAATTGGACCTCATCGGGTTCACTGATTCTGACTGGGATGGCGATAGCACTGATCGCAAGTCCACATTTGGTTACTCACTTAGTCTTGGTTCTGGGCCTATCTATTGGTCGAGAAAGAAGCAGGATACTATTTCTCTATCTTCATTTGACGAAGAGTACAAAGGGGCAGTTAACATAACTGTTATCACTGAAATTTCGTCCGCAAATGGTTACAAGAATTCAGCATTGTCAAACAGTTATGAACACATCCATGGACCTGAATTAACACAAAAGCATTCATAAAGGGTCAAAAACTATACAAATAGGTGAAAAATTGAAGGGTTCTATACAAACATTGGGCGCGCATGCACATGCGCGAAACAGGAACACAAGAATCGCGCACATGCGCACGATGCGCGAATGTTATCGCAAAAATCCGCGCACCTGAGAAACGACGCATTTATGAGAGTGGTCGGCCTCCCAACCACTTCCGGTTCAGCTCCCAAACTGATTTGACATTCAATTCCATACTGGATTCGACTGGATGGCTGGTCAAAGACCTAGAAATGCCCTAATTAGCCTCTTTACACACTACAAACTAGTTGAACAATAGCTCAAAGGAATGCTATAAAAAGGCCATGGATACACTTCATTTTTCAAGGAATTCAAAGAAAATTTATGCTGCCATTATTCTCTTGAGGATCCTTCTATCCTTGCCAGGAGTATATTTGCACCATTGCATTGGAAAATCCATCTCACCCCTTGAGTGGATTAACAAAGAATTCTTTCACCATTTTCATTTCTTTTTCTCAAAGTTGTAAGAAGAGCATACTTGTGGGGGTCCAAGAGCCCTCTCTTGGAGGAAGAAGGGACTCATAGTCCCCTTGCTTCTTGGTTTTTTCTTTCACTAATATCAGCCTTACCATTGGTGACATGGGTCTAATTGTTTCTTTTGTCCTTATGTCCCTATGTTTGTTAATTTAGTTGTAGTTTTATTTCTTAGTTTATTTCTTAGTTGTTGTTTTATATTTCTTTTTCTAACTCTTTTCCTTGCAGCTATCCGACTCAGCAAACCCAAATGAGCTTGCAAGAACCTCCATTTTTCTCACTAAGGTGATGAAGGAGGCGCAAAAGATTGGTGACTCCACTGGGGAATAGGTATCAATTTCCTCCCCCAATTGGGTTTTTATTTCTCTTCTTTTAGTTTATTTAACTTGCAGGTGCATCAACCGGCCTAAGCTGATATGCCAATCAACCAATTCCAAGGAGAATTGAGAGAAATCCACCTGAATTCTTCATTCTCATCCGTGTGTCACCTGTACGCGGGTATTTTACCCCACAGATGTGCATCGTGCGCGCATGCGCTCAAGTGTCAACTCTGTTCTGTGCATGTGCGCTTATTGAGTTATCTATGTTCGCGCACATGCACTCTATGTGCCTCTGTCACCATTAGGACCTGTGCATTTGTGGCAAAATTCACATTGTAAAGTTGTTGAGATGTGGGGAAGGCCATTTTCCTTCTTAAAAAATATTTCAAGCATGTTTTAAAGTTGCACCACACTTAGTCCCCTCATAATATAAAGGGGTGAGTCAAAAACACATAGGCACTTAGGAGGTTAAAATCAATTTCCTCTTTTTGCTTTCATTTTCGCCAAATGGATGGCTTGTTTTGACTCATAATATAAGTTGGAAATCATTTTTAATCACATTTAACTTGCATTGGGAATAGAAGTTGAGTAACAATCACTTAGTATTCTCTTCTCTCGCGCCTCCAAGCGACCTTGAGAATCAGAAAAAAGATTGTGAAACAATTTCATCTCCCTTAAAAAAGATTAAAACCTTTAGGAGAGGACAACAAGCCTTCTTGGGACTCCTCTTAATTTACTTTTTCAAACACATCTTAATATTGTAACGAGCCCATACATGCCCACATGCTACAAATATAGGATAGTGCTTGAAGTTTACTTTCTTAGATCAAAACACTAGGAAAGTTTAAAGGTTTTGTAATGGGCCCATACATGCCCACATGTTCAATCTAGAATAGTTTCAAAGTTTTTCTTAGATTACATCACAATAGGGAGTTAAAGGGATAGTAACGGACCCACATGTCCACATGCTAGCTTCGTAGGGACTTTTGAATTATGCAAGGTTGTACCAAAGACACTTAGTTAATTAGGTAATCAACACTTGTAAGGACCAAACGAAGTCCACATGTAGAAAGGTGACACCTAATTCACTAAAAATTGGCACACTTTCACTCACACACAAAATTCACTTATCACTCACATAGCTTCTTCTTGAAATGTGGAGGTCAAAGTAAGTTTCCTCCAAAGGGATTCCGAAAACACCCCACCCTTTTCTTGACGAAACTATCCACTCCCATTTTAATTCAACGATGTTGGCTCACACCCCCATCCTCTCAAAACAACTACATCTAAAATCTTTCTAAAAAACTCACTAAGTTTTCCTCCACAGGAGGTGCCAAAATAATTTTGTTAGTCTAGGTAGGATTTTGGGGATAGGCATCCAAATAACTCCCCATTATTTGGTTCTCTCATTTTCAAAACAATAGACGTTGTCAAATAGGGAACTTAAAATCCTTAAAGTCAAGTGTTCCTAACACCATAAGGTAGGGAGATACCCATGAAGGGTTGAAGGCTAAGGTCTGGTTGTTCTGTGCGTCCCCTCTTGAGGCACCCACCTCTTGGATGGGATCCAGCTCGTGACCCATTTCTTAGGCCAAAAATCTAAATGTTGCACTTTGACCGAGGCACCTAGTGACCAAAATTAGGACATCTACCCAGGTGGAAATTGTTTGCTGCAGTTGCACCTTGATTGGATTTTGTGTTGCTATTGGGAAGTATCACTAGCTCTTTCGGGATATGCTCCCTTTACCCCTCATTATAACCAATTATTTCATCCTTCACTAGTGCCTCTTCCGGTGGTTTCAGACCCCACTGTTGAGTACTATTGGAAGGTCCAGTGTTATTTGAGAGGAAGGATGTTACATCTTTTAGGACATGAGCATTTGTTTTCTTTTGATTCCCCACGCGGACAAAACCCACTTATCCACATATATGCTTCTTTTCAAAACATTTTATGTATGATGCACTTCCAACTACATTTTGATTTGGATATATATATTGTGTAAAGTTCAAATTTTTTCAAAATGGCTCTTGTTTCTTCATTACTCTCATCACCTTTTGCACACATTCACTCAGCTAATTGGACATCATAGGGGACCCATAGAATCCTCGTAATTCTCGATGCTTGCTCAAACTCCCTCCTATCTTAGGGGGAGTGTCTGGCCTTGCCCACTCATCGACACCACCTTCACACACTCCTATGAGTGCTACTATTTTAGGATCAACTTTGCTTGGTTCCACACTACTTGGGTCCACTTCCCAAAGTCCTCTGTCCACTTGCTCTCCTTTACACGGAAGCGGGGGACCAACTTCCTCTCAAGGGGGAAGTACCAACCCACCTAGCCCCTCTCAAGGGTCAGTTTCACAACACACTCACACCATGGTAGGAGATAATCCTCCACCTACACTCGTGATGCCATATTTGGCCTCCCTTAACATATCGGATCTAAGAAAACTTACCAATGATCCTATATTGCATGACCCCACCTAGCCTGCAATGTCGACCAAACTACCTTCAGACATACCCAAGTTTGAAGGAAAGGTAGGTGATGACCCTACCAACCATGTCATGACCTTTCACCTATGGTGCTCTTCCAATAGCATTATGGATGATTCCATTAGACTATGCTTATTTCAACGCACACTTACTGGCCCATCGGCCAAATGGTATGTAGATGAGAAGTCAGGGTCCCATGCAACTTTTGAGTCCTTAGCCGAAGTATTCTTGACTTTCTTCCAATTACCAATCCACCACAACAATAGTCTCGAAATACTCTCTAACTTCAAACAAACCTCAGCCACACATATTGTTGATCACATTCATGAGTGGCATAGGTGGCGTAGTTTATGCAAAGCAGAAACCACCAAACAACAATGTCTTGATTGGTTTCTTCGATTGCTTGTCTCTCTCCTTGGTAAGGATGTAGCTTCCACTTTCCCTCAGTCAGAAGAGGAAGCCATCAGTAAATCTCAACAATATGACCTCATCTATTCACAATCAGGGTACTTATACATGGTACTTCCTAATCTCTCAAAACCTATGCCAATTGGCCAAGACAAACCTGGGATGTCTCACTCAGCAGACAAATTGATTGGAAACACCACTCACCACAGTCAACAACCCCAACAACCACTGATGTATGGAACACCTCAATACCCGCCAACATACGAGGGCACTCCTTATTACCCCCCACCACCTTATCAACAACCATACCCTGTTGCTATACCGCCACCCGTTAGTGGACCACCGCCAGCACCCCCCATACATCCACCTATTCAAACGAGTTCTGGAACCCCCTCTACCTCATCTTATAGTACTAGTGAAAGAACCATGCCTTCCTATGTACCTTATGGATCATTAGCCCCATAGAATCCGTACTTTCCCTTTCCTAGTCCCCCACAACCCATGGCTCCCCCACATCCTCATGCTGGGGTGAATTTTGTTCAACCTTCTCCCGTTCAACAATATGAAAATTTTGAACAACTGAATATGGAAAATATGACACGTCCGTCGAACAATGCCATAAAGAAAGGATGAAACAGGAACAACAACAGCCCAAGTCAAGGAGGGAATCAACCCCCACAGAACCAACCTAATGGGGGCAACCAAAACCAGGGGAATCAGGACCCCCAGGGGGGCAATAATAATAGGCGTCAAGGGAGAAATAACAATAATGTTAAAACCAACTTCCCTTGTGCCCTTTGTGGTGAGTTCGGCCATTACACTCATCATTGCCCCCAAATCACTGATTTCAAATGACAGAAAGATTTCGGCAGTCTACCCCATCCTCCAGCACGACCTACCCCTCAGCAGGCACAACAACAATATGTGCAACAACCCCCCCCTTCCCTGCTACAAAATCCTATTCCACACGAAGGTGTGATAAACATCCAACAGGATATGCAGCCTCCCCCACCTCAGGTGGGACAATACCTCAATCTGAACAATCCAGCAGATCACACAATCCTCCTCACTAGTGAGGAAGAAATCCTTCTGCAAACACGTAACCGTCAGTATCATGCACTCGTTGAGTCTCCTCCCATCCCTCTAAAGACAAACCCCGCACCAACAGGACCCTCGTTGGTGATTACTCACCCTAACACTGAGCCACCTCTTCGCATCCCTCGCATCCCATTTCATAGGAATGTCCACAATCCACAAGCTAGGGCAGCTCATAACTATAGTTTGGTCGACGACTTAGCACAATCCCCGACTGCCATGTCAGTCTTAGAGGTCTTACAGACTTTCCCCACTCAACGAAAATCATTACTTTCCGCCTTGGGGGCAGTCGGCCCAGCAGATACTCGGCTCATTACATTTGATCTCGACAGTGGTGAACCTTGCCTTCCCGCCTTGATCGCTTTTCAAATCCCAGTAAAAATACGGAACATCACAGTTCATCAGTGTATCATCGATGAAGGTGCATCTACATGCATTATGTCCAAATCAGTATGGCAGAAACTCGGTTCCCCCGAACTCATACCCTCTGCCATCACCTTACGAGCTTATGACAGACGACCATCATCTCTTGAAGTGCTCTTCCAGAACATCCCCGTAGAATTCGGGGGAAAAACCATTCTCATCGACATAGAAGTTATCGACGCCCCGCTCGATTATAATATCATGTTCAATCGTAGCTACATGTACGCTATGAAGCCATTTTCCTCTTCCATCTTTCGCATAATGATGTTCCCCCACAATGGGAAGATCATTACTATTGACCAGGTTTCACATTACAAACCTAACCCATCTGCCAACATCGATAACATTCTTCCTCTCATCCACACAAGTCATGATGCATATCCACTCGTCGAGATGGGTCCCGGGATTTTCAAAGATCCATCATTGTTAGGAACTTACCATGGAGCACCACCACTCCTTCATCCTTCCAATCAAGTATGCATCGTATCCTCTAACGGAAATCATACAGAGGATACTCTTCCTCCTAGGGAGGCTTCTGTCACTCTTGACGTCCCAATAGTCACAGAACTTCCCCCGCACAAGCCTCCTACGAACTCGTCGACCTCAACAGTCCACGAATCCACCCCTCCTCAAGGACATATCTCATCTGGGAGACAGTTCCCCAAGCCATCACTCAAATCCCTTTCTTTTACCCTCCCCCAGGCATCGAATCTTTCTAGGTAGCAGCAACGCTTACCCTCCCCAATATGGTGTTAACAATTCCAGTTTGGTATTTACATCCCCCTGAGATGGTCCCTCGACCATCCCTTCCCCCCCAAACAGAAGGAATCCCAATGATGATTCCCATACTTACTCCCACCATACCCACTACACCCCCCCTCACTACCCCCCCTGCCATAGCTGGGGGCAGGCGAAGGAAGAAGGAACCCACAACTCCACTTCCTCTGCATGTTCAACCCCCTCGTGCACTCTGTGAGAAATATGGACACCAAACCAACAATTGCCCATCCCTACCAGAATTACGGAATTTGATCCCACTCAATCAAAATCCCTCAACACTCGCCACTATAACCGGTACTGCCGCTACCACCCCCATTCAAGTAGAAAAGGGTTGTGCACCAAATTCGCTTGTGCTATATGTTCATAATATTGCCATTATACCCACCATTGCTCGACACTGCCACGCTTTCGACAAACATTAGTCGTAGTATGCCACAACTTCCAGAATGAACCCTACTCTGCTACGTCATCCATACCCTCCATCACTGACATCCGTTATGTCACAAATTCAATCAATGAACATATGAGATGCCCTTGCTCTCTATGTGAATCATTAGATCATTTTACATACCAGTGTCCTATGATCATTGAATACAGGCTATGCCAATTGACCCTACTTCAACGACCCACCAAGTCGATAGTTGACTTTCCCTCATCACTAGCATCTCTTCATTTCATTTCCCCTAAACCTAAGGCCCTTCCAACACCCCCATGGTTCTTAGAGGACGTATCTGAGGATTTACTCCCCAATTCCCCCAACTCTCCTTCTCATTTCCCCACAGAAATTTTACACCCAACTACCACCGGTACTCCTCAGTACTTCGATATCTGGCTTATGTCAAGCGAACCATCGTCAACTCCTTCCATCATTCCCCCTACTTCTTCATCACCAAGGGGAAGCCACACACCAACAATGACCGATATCACTCTTCATGACCCCTTGTATTCCCGTCACTTCCATTGTGATGAGGAAATACTTGAAGAGGTAAAAACTCCTAACTACCCATGGGATGTGCTACACCACCACACACTCTTCTTTCCCCCAGGAGCGTCCACACCTCCTAACCAACATCCCATATACGTAGTCGAAACCAAGGACTTTATCCCATCAGGGTCTATCAATTGGTTCAAAAACCCCATTCCCGCCCCTGATGCTTTTGAAGAAGGCAACATGGCCAACATTTCCCCGACCATTAAAATCGACATTTCCATCAAAAATGGCATCATCGAGGAAATCACCATTGGCGCTGCTTGCACTCCTCAAGAAATCATCACCTACAAAGCTCTCTTCCAAGAATATTGCGGGCCTAGATCCCTCTATTGTCGAACATCGCATCGACACCTGGCCCAACATTACACCCGTTCGTCAAAAATGGTGACCGCTACACCCTTCCAAAGCATCGGCCATCAAAGTTGAGATTGACAAATTACGCACTGCTGGTTTCATCTACCCCATTGCCTACACATCGTGGGTTTCCAACCTTGTACCCGTTAACAAAAAACAGGGCACTATCCGCATCTGCATAGACTTTCGTGATCTCAATCATGCATGTCCCAAAGAAAACTTTCCAATGCCTTTTATTGATCAAATTATCGACGACTGTGTAGGACACGAATCTATGTCTTTCATGGACGGCCTCTCTGGTTATAATCAAATTCAAATTCACCTAACCGATCACTATAAAACCGCATTCACTACCCCTTGGGGCACTTTTGCATATCGTGTCATGCCTTTTGGCTTAAAGAATGCTGGCACAACTTTCCAAAGGGAAATGACATATATTTTTCACGATCTAGCTCATATCATCCTCGCATACTTGGACGACCTCAAAGCTTGATCCAAGAAACACACCCAACATCTCGATGATTTGTGAATCATTTTCCAATGGTGTCGTCAGTACAACATCCGCTTGAATCCCCTCAAGTGTGTTTTCTACGTCACTGCAGGGTGCCTCCTTGTTTTTATCGTTTCCCAAAGAGGTATTACCGTGGACCCCCTCAAAGTCCAAGCTATCACTGAAATTCCCCCTCCTCGGAATTTACGGCAACTCCAAATCCTACAAGGCAAGGCAAACTTTCTACGATGATTTGTCCCTGACTACGCCATTTGCGCACACAGTTTCCTTCACTTACTACGTCACAACATCCCATTTCATTGGGATGAACATGCCCAATAGTCCTTTGATGATCTTAAAATGGCGCTCTCCAACGCCCCTTTAATCAGTGCACCTGACTATAATCACGACTATATCCTTTACGTATCAGCATCAACTGTCTCAGTAGTAGGAGTTCTCGTTCAGCTAGGTGATGACAATCGCGAGCATGTAATTTATTACGTTAGTAAAAACCTCTCAGGGCCACCCTTGAAGTATAAACACAAAGAGAAACTAGCTCTCACAGTCCTCCTTGCAGTCCAGAAACTGCGTCACTACATTCTACTACACACAACTAAGGTCGTAGCAGATTCCAACCCGATGCAATACTTGCTCAGTCGTCATCAAATTAACAGAAAATTTGCTCCATGGATCATTAGTCTTCAGGAATACGATCTTGAATTTTCAACACCCAAGAGCAAGAAATCCCTCGTTCTCACCGAACTTGTCACGACCCTCCCCTCTGACACAACTAGTGCCCCTGTCAACACTGACTTTCCTGATGAACACCTCTTCTACATCACTTCAGATGATCCTTGGTACGACGACCTCCTCATATACCTCCAAACTCAAAATTTTGGTAACCACCTTTCACGCGATGATCGTCGTCGTATTCGCCACTAGGCCCCTCGCTACCTCCTCATCGGAGACATCTTATACCAGCGGGGAGTCGACACCATCCTTCGTCGATGCTTAACCATTGACGAGGCCGATAGAGTTTTAAACGACCACCACAGCAGTGCATGTGGGGGCCATCTGTCAGGAATATCCATTGCTCAGAAGATTATCTGAGCAGGTTAATTTTGGCCTACCTTGTTTCACGATTGCATTCACGCCATGAAACGATGGGAGCAATGCCAACTTTACGCCAACAAAGCCCGAGTACCACCTGCTCTTCTTCATCCAGTCATCACTGCCAACCCTTTTTGTAAATGGGGCATCGACTTCATGACTTGTAATCCTCCCTCCAGCAATGGTCACAAATACATTGTTGTCGTCGTCGATTACTTCACCAAATGGGCAGAAGCTATGCCCACCTTCAACAACACTGCTGACACTGCTGCGCATTTTTTATTTAACCATGTCATCTCTCACTTTGGAGTACCACTCCAACTTGTTTCCGATCACAGGAAGCACTTTGAGAATGAGATCTTCGTCGAACTCTCATCTTAGTTAGGATTCTCTCACGAGTTTGCTTCACCGTATTACCCTCAATATAACGGACAGGTCGAAGCCGTTAACAAGGTTCTCAAGACCATGTTACAGTGCATGGTTAACAAACATAAGACCAATTGGCATCATATGTTTTTTTCTGTGCTATGGGCTTATCATACGGCTGTGAAAATTGTTACTGGTTTCACACCTTTTCATCTAGTCCATGGAGTTGAGGCTACTCTTCCCATCGAGTGCGAAATTCCTACCTTACGCACCGTAATTGAGCTATTACCCGACACTGCTCCAATGGAGCAGCACTTGATGAACTTAGAGTCTCTATATGAAGATCGTCGATCTTCGTTACAGAACAATGAGGCAGCTAAAAAACAATCAAAGGCTACCTTTGATTGACATGTCAACATTCGCTCATTTCCTGAAGGCGACCTCATCCTTGCCTACGATATCTCTCATGATACCTTTGGCCATGGAAAATTTGAGTCACTATGGCATGGCCCATACATCATTCAACATTGCCTCACCAAAGGCACATATATTCTGGCCTCTCCCGAAGGCCTCTCTCTCAAAGAACCCGTCAATAGGTTATACTTAAAGAACTTTTATGCTTAAACATAGTCATTCTACTTTAGGTTATTTTATTTTTAGCGTTTTTAATATTTTTTCTCCATCCCTCATGTCTAAACTATCATTTTTTCTCTTGAAATATGCTTCCTTCACCAGCCTACCACATCGGTTACGTCGACGACACCAATCGGTGGACACAAAATCTCGCTTCGGCCGCTTGGGCTCTCTACACCCCCTCACATGAAATGCTCCATTAAAGTGGCATATGTTTGGGTTCAGCGACCAACAACCAAGCTGAATACAATGTCGTCATTGGCCTCCTGGACGACACCCAACATCATTGTATTCGTCACCTTAGCGTCTTCCTCGACTCCCAACTAGTCATTCTCCAACTCAACAATGTGTACCGCGTACGCGATCCCTGCCTCTTTCGCAAATACCTGCAGGTTAGACTTTTATCTCAACATTTTGATTCCATTACATACACACATATTCCAAGACAATTGAATCAAATTATAGATAACATAGCTAACATGGTGTTAGATTGGCATATATCCGATCAAGCTACCTCTACACATACATAAACATATCAAAAACCTGTCACAACATATATAGAATAGACATCATCAAAACATGAACAAAACGTGTGTAAACACCACATAGATCTCAAAAAGTGTATACTCATGTATATATAAAAGGTGCACAGTTCCATCCCAATGTTTACATACAAAAATTCAAGTATCTGCAGGCCAGTGAAGCACGTCAGTACAAAATGGGCTCACCAGCCTATATAGAACAAAAATACATCAAATACATAGAGCACCACTCATGGTGCCTCTAGAGCCCCACCACCTGCCCCTCCCTTAGGTGGTGGTTTCCCACCCCCTACTAGTCCCTCCTACCCTGGAGGTAACCATCCAGTCATCACAGCACCAGCTACTACTTCCTGTCGTACTACATACCGCCATGGCAGAGGAATCCCCACACACAAATGAGGTGGAAATGTGGGCCCTATAGCTATATATAGGCCTTTTTTCCAAACTTCCACTCACCATTCCGGGTGCTCTGGGTGTCCATTTCTTGATCCATCTTCAGCCACGAGATCAACATCCTGTCATCTACATCACGACAGTCTCTGGGCCTCTTTTCATCCTGAGCCCCCAAGACGCCATTTTTTCACACCCTGACTAGGTACGCACGCACATATTCAAAATTATCACATACATGCTCATATATTCATTTCTATTCAGATATTGTTCACGTTGGGTATTTGTTTTTCATGTGTGCAGGTACTTGGTCATCATCCTCCAACACAAGCCCTTCAGGTATATGCTCAGCACTGGCATGTAGTCATTCCCTATGAATCTCACTTGCATCTCCAGTCACACCCTCTGACATTCGCCTCTAGGATCCCCATTTTCGGCTCTGTAGTACCAATACCTCCATTTGCATCTTCCGTACTGTCACCTGGTAGTACTGTTACCCACATGAGTTGTCCCATTCATAGCACCCTTTTGCGCTTTTGACACTCATGTTGTTTTTCATAAACCTTTAGGGATGGCAGTCCCGATAGTCTTACATCATGTCGCGAATCAGCCACATACTCCTTCTCCTCATTATGCTATCTTTCCCAACGGACTCCCAGATTATCTCTTCGCGGTTCTATTTTTTACTGCACCTCCGCAGTATCATGAGCCTTCCATTTCATCCACAATCATTTTTCCCATCTGCAAATTTCCCTTCATTTCATTTACCTCATACAGAAACCCACCCATGGGGCCCCCACCCTCCACCAGTTCTCTGAGCACATTATTCTTTATTTATTGTACAAACGCCTTTTTTTTCCAACAGTTATATTACCCTTTTTTTGTCATCACCTTTGGCGACCTTTTCCCCTGTTTTGGCAAACCGCAACCCATGTCACCCTTGGTTGGGGCACTACTTACCATTTACCCTCGACGACATCATCCATATCTTTAGAGTACCCCACAGGCCACTTAGCTCTGCCCTCTGATTTTATTCACTTTGTCTCACCTCTGGCACAACTTATCCCCTGTCTTGTTGTCCCTCTGACACTTGACCTTGTTGAACGGTTGCAGCCACTTTTATCTCACATATACTCCAACCAAGGGCAGTCTTGAGTCTTCCTACATCTTGACTTCGTCCATGTACCTCCTCCACTTCCTAACCTCACCTAGTAACTTTCACGAAGCCCTCTGCTTCTGGGAGTCCCATTCCCCTTTTGTTGACATTAGCACAATTTTCTAGAAGGGCGACAGTATCTTGATTCTCATTACCCATCCAATGAGAGATCTTGGACAGCACATGGAGAATCAAAATTACTCCCTGTTGTCATTTCCCCCCATAACATTTGACATCAACACTTTCTCATGTTATGGTGGGTCTTACTTTGCGACTCTTGCAGTCAATTATGATACTTGCCGAAGACCTCTGAACTTGGCTAGGCTCTCAGTGCCTACAACATCCGTGATACTTCTGTCATTGCCTACTATTCAGAGTATGTTCCTACGTAGAATTATCTTCTGCCTTTATTTTTTTACCACCCCTAAGGGCACTGCAATTGTCTACATCAACATTTCATCCATCTTTTTTGGGTTACATGACACGAGCATGGGGCATGCCCGCCCCATTTGTACACAGTTTATTTTTACACACCTCATGGAAGGTTGGGTTCTACAGGTTCCTTTTTTCCTCCAACGGATCGCTCTGGACGATCCCACTATTTCTCTCTCTTACAAACAACACACTCAGTAGAAGAAACATTGATGGATTTTATCTATACGTATGCTCCTAGCCTCATCCATCAGGGGGCATATGTTATCACTGAAATTTCGTCCGCAAATGGTTACAAGAATTCAACATCGTCAAACAGTTATGAAGACATCCATGGACCTAAATTAACACAAAACCATTCATAAAAGGTCAAAAACTATACAAATAGGTGAAAAATTGAAGGGTGTTATACAGACATTGGGCGCACGCGCACATGCGCGGAACAGGAATGCAATAATCGCGTACATGCGCACGATGCACGACTGTTATCACAAAAAGCCATGCACCTGAGAAATGGTGCATTTATGAGAGTGGTCAGCCTCCCAACCACTTCTAGTTTATCTCCCAAGCTGATTTGACACTCAAATCTAGACTGGATTCGACTGGATGGCTGGTCAAAGACCTAGAAATGCCCTAATTAGCCTCTTTACACACTACAAACTAGTTGAACAATAGCTCAAAGGAATGTTATAAAAAGGCCATGGATACACTTCATTTTTCAAGAAATTCAAAGCAAAGTTATGCTACCATTATTCTCTTGAGGATCCTTCTATCCTTGCCAAGAGTATATTTGCACGATTGCATTGGACAATCCATCTCACCCCTTGAGTGGATTAACAAAGAATTCTTTCACCATTTTCATTTCTTTTTCTCAAAGTTGTAAGAAGAGCATACTTGTGGGGGTCCAAGAGCCCTCCCTTGGAGGAAGAAGGGACTCATAGTCCCCTTGCTTCTTGGTGTTTTCTTTCACTAATATCAGCCTTATCATTGGTGACATGGGTCTAATTATTTCTTTTGCCCTTATGTCCCTATGCTTGTTAATTTATTTGTAGTTTTATTTCTTAGTTTATTTCTTAGTTGTTGTTTTATATTTATTTTTCTAACTCTTTTCCTTGCAGATGTCATGCTCAGCAAACCCAACTGAGCTTGCGAGAACCTCCATTTTTCTCACTAAGGTGTCGAAGGAGGCACAACAATAACCGTTTAGCTATGTGGCTACAAAATTTTCTCATTGAGTTAGGAATTCGGTTTCATCAACCGATCGTCATCTGGTGTGACAACCAAAGCACTCTGAAGTTCTGCAGAGATCTAGTTCATAGGTAGCAGATGAAGCACATTGAGATCCACATGCACTACATCTAGGAATTATTACATGAGGAGATCATCGACCTGCAATTTTTTCCTTCAGCAGAACAAACTGCAAACATCTTCACCAAGACCTTCACTGAGCATAAGTTCCATTCTCTGCGCAGTCGTATTGGAGTGAAGGACACAGTTGCCTATAAAATTTTATTTCTTCTTTTTACATACATTGTACCTTGAGGGGGGGGGTTTCCCATGAGGTTTTCCCTCTTTCCTCACTTTATTTTAGTGTATCTTTTGTATTTGGGTACCTAACATGGCCTCGTTTTCGGGACCCATTCTTTATTTTCACCATAGTGATGTTCAAGGGGGCTGGTGTGTGTCCAGATCACTCTATATCACCACTATGGCGCATTGGCTTCTCCTCCAGTGCCCATTGGTTGAGTTATATAGAGTATATCATGCGTAAATTATTCATTATTCATACGGTTAATGAGAATTCTTCCATTCTTTCTCTCTTGCTTCTTCTTTCTCAATTTCTCTCTGCAATTGTGTGTGCTATTTTCTAGCTAGATCTATTACATGCAGGTTCAACAAATTTACAATAGAATGTTGTAGAAAGGGACTTGTTCAAAGTTCTACATGAAAGGTTTATGAAATCATTGGTTACATGTATAAATATGTTGTTGCACGAAAATTGCGTGATCATAATGGAGTCCGACTAATAAGGGGATTCATGCACATAGGGGAACCGAGAGATGAGAAGATGATAGTCCGAGGACAGGAGAGAATGAATGAAGTGGTGAAGAAAGAAGGGAGGGACTGAGGATGAAAATAATTGAAGAAGGTATACCATAGGAAGAATATGTGTTTGGAGAAATGCATAGAGGAAGGAGGTACAAGAGAAGAAAGACTAGGGCTGAGAAAGTAGATTCATGCATTTAGCCAGAGGGGAGAGATCCGTGTGCAATGGTCCAAAATGTGGAGGTATCACACATAAGAGGAGAGGAAGAGGAATCCCAATAAATTCCTATGATAGAAGATTCATTAAGTCCTACTTAGACTGGATCCTGTGTCAAATCCACAACCCCATGTGCATCACCATAATAAGAAATAGCAGTTGAAGACTTATCAAAATAACTTATAGTTAGAAAGGAAGGATATGGTAGTATAAATTAGAGAAATGGAAGCAGTGCACAAAGTTGGAGTCAACTAGAATCACCAATATGAGGGACTACACAAAGCACCATGGCAGGGGTAGAAAACACCCTCAGACTGCTTGAGTTCCAGGGAGTTGGGTCAGAAGACCTAGAACAACATTGTTTGTCCGCGAGACAATTTGGGTTGCTAAGAACATTCAGGATTAGGCCATGGATATTGCATAGTTGGAAACAACATTTAGAGGTTGTGAGTTAGTCTGGTACATGAAGCTACAAAGTACCACACCTATAGGACATGACAGGATGTTGTTAGAGATAAGACAAGAACTGTTAAAATAGTTCAATAAGACAAAGTCTGAGTCACAGTAATATACAGTGCCGAAGGAAATTAAACAGGTGAAGACTGAATCTGTTTGGGATTATAGCCAATGTTTTAAGGATTTTATGGGCATAATGACTTTCTAGATCCCTGATCAGAAACATCAAGAATGCTTCATTGCAGGAATTCTACCACACATTCATAGGCCATTGATTCAATAGAAGGTTGTGTCGTAACCCGAGGCTCTAGAAATTGCAATGAAATTGGAATCATCCCTTGTAGGAGACAGTGGAAGGATGGAGCACGTTAAGATGTAGTTAGATACTTTGACGATTCAACTGGAAGAACTTAAAAAAGGGAAGGAGAAACATGAACAAATATGGTGTACCAAGTGTAGGACTAAAGGTCATCACAAGAACAAATGCCCAAAATTCGTGTAGTATCCGATGACTGGAGCACCAAATCCTTTACAAGGAGGGGGGTATTGTGAGACATGTAAGAAATGGGTACATCATCCAACTGAGTGCCCACTACCATAGAAGTATCAAAGTACAACAAGGAACTTATTCTATAATTTTTGCAAGTTAGTTGGACATGAAGAAAAGGATTGTCGTGCATTTGATTTGATGAGGGAGTGCACTATAGACATGTATAGGATTCAAGAGGAGAATGATGTGACAAAAGGAGGTGTTCTATAGTATACTAACTAGAGGGGATTTAATCCAGGGAACAAAGGAAATTTTGGCAGAGGTCGAGGCAGAGGAAATTTTGGCAGAGGAGGAAGAGGACCAATAATATGTTACAATTGTAACCAACCGTGACACTTAGCCCGCAACTCCTTGAATCTGTTTACAACGTGCACATACTTTAAATCATTGGACAATGCGATAGAATATTTCCCTCAAAAACTATAATCCAAATCAAAACTATAATCCAAATCAGAATGTAAAGAATATATCGACTAAAAAAATCAATAAAGGACCTATAATAACAATTGTAATGCGCAGAGCAGATAGAACATGAGATGATGTGACAAATGGAGGAAAGCAAGTTGAGCAATGGGTAAGGAAGTCAACAAGACCTATGCCAAACTTTTACCCTTAGAAATAAAAGGAGACATATCAAAGGGAAATAAAATAGGTACTTGGACAAGATTGGGGAGCATCAACATCATCTATGCCGCAGGTCAATGATTGCATTGGGCTAGAGAAGCCAACTGGAAAGGTAAACACTATGAGAGAATTCTTGAGAATTTGCGTAGAGATAATGAAAGATGAAACTATGATGAATTAATTATATGAAATGATTTTTCATTGCACACAAGGAAGGGAAACTCCCATTGCATAGAGGGCATTGAATCAAGTATTGCACAGAGAGAGAACCAACAGAGAATTTAGATTCAATGCATAAATTTGGGAATATGATGTGGATAATGTCATCTTCAACTTGAGGTGTGATGTGAATGTATTTCCAAAGTAGAACTGAGAGATGATTGGCAAGGCCAAGTTGGTCTGGTCTCGTGTTAGCTAAGGATCGCAAATAAGAACAATATATTACTGATTGATAGATTGACCAGAGTAAATGTGAACATAAATGGAGCAGCCCTAAGGATTTATGCAGGATTCATCTTTGGTATGACAACTGAAGAAGTCTCTTTATGGCCTTAAGCAGGCTCTGAGGGCATGGTATGCCAAGATGGACTCCTACCTACTATCACAGAAATTTTTACATTGTAAATCAGACCCAAATGTGTACATGCTCAGGATGATTGATTCACTTCTATTCCTAGTTCTGTATGTTGATGATTTGTTGATCACCGGTTGCTCGACTTCATCGATTGCTGTAGTCAATAGGATTGTACATGAAATTTTATTGATTATGGACATGGGTCCACTACATTTCTTCCTTGGGCTCAAGATCAGTCAGGATGCATCAGACATCAGACTATCTCAGGCCAAGTATGCATGAGGTCTCCTTGAAAGATTTCACATGACAGACTAAAAGTCTTCTACGAATCCTTTCCTATCAGGAGTCAAACTTTAGGATGGAGGGGAAAATACACTGGTTGAAAACACACTATACAAATAGCTAGTGGGGATCTTGTTGTATCTCACACACTCCAAAACAAAAATCTCCTATGCAGTTGGTGCAATTTTCAAGTTCATGCAGGAGCCACATGAGCTACACTGGAAGGATAAAAAGTGTATCCTTCGATACGTAGAAAGAACCATCACCGTTGGGATTCATTGTGGATCAGAATATACATTGGATCTCATCGAGTTCACTGATTCTAACTGGGCTAGAGATAGCACTGATCTCAAGTCCACATTTGGTTACTCACTTAGTCTTGGTTCTTGGCCTATCTATTGGTCGAGTAAGAAGCAGGATGCTATTGCTCTATATTCATTTGAGGAAGAGTACAAAGGGGTAGTTAACATAACCATTTAGGCTATGTGGCTACAAAATTTTCTCATTGAGTTAGGAATTCATTTTCATCGACCGATCATCATCTGGTGTGACAACCAAAGCACTCTGAAGTTCTGCAGAGATCTAGTTCATAGGTAGCGGATGAAGCACATCGAGATCCACATGCACTACATCCAAGAATTAGTACATGAGGAGATCATTGACCTGCAGTTTTTTCCTTTAGCAGAACAAACTGCAGACATCTTCACAAAGACCTTCACTGAGCATAAGTTCCATTCTCTGCACAGTCATCTTGGAGTGAAGGACATAGTTTCCTAGAAACTATTAA